>LQNS02007216.1:21957440-21968256 GCA_001587735.2 Parhyale hawaiensis
TTGGACGAGGCCGGCAGACTTCTGAAGACCGGCTGATCTCTTCGTGCGTATTTTTTGGGCTGTGCTCTGCAGTGAAGTATATGGGGCCAGAAGTAAAGCCACTCAGACAGAAATCGCTGTGGAATGATGATCTTCTGTGCGTTTATTTCTGTGGCATGACTAGTGCTTTGAATTAATGCACTGATCAACGTTTTAACGCGCTTTGAAGGTAAATGGCCTATGATTAACTTCGAACAATTAGGTGATGTCGAATATGAGAGTGCAGACAGCTTGAGTTACTTGAATAAGGCAAAATACGAAAATGGGTGGAATGATTTTTCATGGTGTAGATTGCACCCAAAAACAGTAGCAAATATTAATCAGTAGATGTATTTCTACAACGACAATTCGCGTAATGTATGTTTTTCAAATTCTTTGAAGAGTAGGCCACTACAAAAGAGAACCATGCAATTCAAACAAGTTGCTTATACATTCTGCACAGAGATTGGAGTCTCCCATGTTTACGGATATCGCGTAGCGGTTGTAGGTTGCAGCTAGGGGACAATTATTCTTGCTAATTTCAGTGCAGGTTGCAAATTCTGAATGCTGCAAGTTTTGTCCGGTACTTCAATTAGCGTCTGCTTAGCGGTAATGGCGTTTGTGTCACTGTATATTTATTATATTTCTCTCTGCATTATATATTAATCTCGTTCTTTAAAGCACTTCTCATCAGTGGAGAATTTTCACCGCCCTAATTAATCCGGTAATGAGAAGTTTCACTGTACTGTATACCTCCATTGAATCAATTAACAATTATGTCCCGAAATGCAATAATACTGAAACTTGAACTGATGATTATTGAAGCCATTTACATTGTTGAGCGGCTGCAACCACCATTGTCTAGCTGATGATTTTCTTTTCGTATTATTTTTTTTTTTTGTTGCTGCAATTCCAGGGATGCAGTCAAAAAGTCGATAAATCTTCAGGCTGCACTAGTATAAGCGATAACAATAAGTAGGTGGATATTGAAAACATACGTTGCTCTAAAAGCACTAGATGACGAAAATGACATCAATGTGATGAAAATTTTAGCTCACTTGCATGTGTTAGTAGCACCATTGTTTCATATTCTTTATCGAATATTTAGGGTGCTAACTTTAGGACTGTGATAAAAGTGCTGAATTTTAGCTCTAGAATGTATTATTTTTATGTTAATTTTGGCCAACTTAAGACTTTATCTGTTGTTCTACTATTTATTATACATCTGCTGCTTCTACGAAAACTACCTCATTTGTAAAGAGCATACTTCGTTGACAATAATCATAGTTAATTGCTTCTAAATGTAGCACATAACTCAACACGCTGAAGACGGATATTCATTAATTTACAGGCATGATTGGACTTGCTAAAAGGCACAAATGACCAATTTATGATGATGATCGGTTGGTTCGTTTATACGTTCGACCATTGCTTGTCAAAATGCTAATTAGAACATAACTCAAAGAGTTTCAGATGGAACTTCAAGAAAATTACGAAAGCTGTTATTAACGTCAAGAGGCACAGGTAACCAAATTCAGCATTGAACTAAAATTAAAATCAAATGTACCTAACGGTAGCACTATCTATTTACAGAAAATCCGAAATTTAATTTATTACAGTATGATAACTTTTAGGTTAGAGGGTTCATAGCTTGTCTGACGATGCTTCTTTTTTAACACACTTTTTTAAATGATGTGACTAACCAGTGAAAATCTGAAGATTTTAGATCCTTATTCTTAACATAGCTTAAAAATTACTTCTGCATGTTGCTCTCATTAATTTCTCTTCGTTTTGCATAAGTAAGAGTGTATAATTTTTGGAAAATGCACTTGTAGTATTAAACTATGCTTTTACATTGAGTTTTTTTCAGAATCAATGAGCATAATGATGGATGTCCTGCCGCCTAATATGACAGTAACGACAGTTTGGTAGTGACTTGGTTCTGCAGACCTCACTGCAACGGTCACTTGTGATACTCATTTTCACTGAAAATGCAGTACAATTTTCTTTCCACTCGGGGTACACCGAATAAGGCCTATTAAGCAGGCAGACAGTCATTGTAGCAAAACATGGAGTGCATTCGCTTATCCCTGATATCCACTCACTCATATCACTGTTATCCATTTTTTTACACTGCAAAGAGATGCATGGAAATAAGTAATGGAGCAAAAGTCAAATAATTACTTCAAGGAAATCTCCGTATTCTTCGAACTTCAATGAATATCCAACCCATTTGCTTCATTCATTTTATTACTAATCTTGAGATCACAGTAACTAATGTTTTAATATGGAATGGAATTGTGGTTAATCAGGATCGTGAGATTAGTGCATGCTACTTCAGAAATATTTAATGCTAAGAAATTTGGCAAAGCAAGAAATCGGCCCAATTTTAAGATTTCTACACTTGACCACCATCGATCTACGACAAGACTTAATTTGCGCTAATTGGGTGCAAGAGAGCGTGATAACAGAGTTAAGTAAACACAATTTGGTGTCTGAAACTTGTTAAACTCACTGAAAAAATTAAAAAGTAGAAGGCTGCACAGTTTCTTAAGACCTAAGTCCAGTTATTTAAAATAAATTTCCAAAACTTTACTTGGGCATTTCATTCAATTTTTTGTCAGACATGCAATTTTGTGCTAGAATCCTACCCGTCGAGTCAGTTGGCCCAAAAGCTATTGCTCTTCCTTTGTTTTATTTGACAATAATGCTTGATATATGTCCGAAGTTATTTACTCATATCCGTTATATTGTTGGCTTGGTTTGATATCTACGTTATTTTTATTTGGAAAAAATAGGCATATGATCAGTACTTAGCACATTAAAGAAAAAATTAGCTTTACATGTCACACGACACACGATAAACGTCCGGCACGTGCGAAGGCAAATGCTGTAGCTATAACGTTTGGATTATCGTAAGGATATTCTCACGCTACTGTCAGAAAGAGGCTCACGTAAGGTCTCTGCTTTAGCAAACTATGCTTACAGTAGCTCTGCCGTGGTTTTGAAGCAGCAGGACAATGTACGAAACTGTTGCCTATCTGTGCTTTGAAAAGGGAATAGAGGGATGAACTAACCAACCGAGAAAGCACCGACAAACGGTACGCAGTTTAAGCATGGGATACAAATAGTTAATCACAAATACGTATAGTATGCGAAATATTACCTTCATTCGCATCTTACTATTCTGTTCGTCCCTCTTGCAGAAGTACACAACGACGTCCTGGAATGAATTGAGTGATTGACTTGAAATACTTAGCTGTTACTTAAACACTATTGTACTAGTTCCTCTGCGTATTATGGAGATTACGATTATTCACATAATAGATGAGCACCAATTAAAACCGATTTCGAAGATAGTGAGACTGAATTATGCATCCTGTACTCACCAACGTTTCGAGTGGTGGGCATCTTGCAATTGCAGTTCTACATCAGGCGACATTTGCTTAGGAATTATAACTCGGCGGAGGGGTTGGTGCTATTTTCATCGGTGCAAACACTACATTCTTTGTGCATCATACCCACAAAGTTTTGCATGCCCAGCGCACCTTGAAATTGTAATATTACGTCAGGCGACGTTTTCTTCGCATTATAACTTTGACGGCGGCCATTCTTTGTAGCAAAGTTGTTTGGCTGCTGCGCCCATCCGACGCATCTCGAGCACTTAGCCTGGCAGGTCATTTTGCGCTCAAAGGGAACGCGTCAGTTGCGAGCTCGTCCTCCTAACTTCAATCTCAGCAGGCAGAGCTTGAGTTTGTCTTCCTACGCACGCAGTCTCTGCTCGTTTACTGAATGCGTTTTTCTTGATATTTCAGTGGGAGCGATATTTACTCTGTAGCGATTACATGCTCTGTCATCAACAACGCTACTCTGCAGAGGTTCTGTACTGAAGCAGTCCAGTAGCAGTGGGAGTTCCTTTTCGTAGTTGATTAATGAAATTACAATAAATGAAAGCATTTTTTGGGGGGAGGGGTGGTTGGTGGCGTGCGCAATTTTACTGCGGCCGTAATATCTGTTCTTCGCTCACGTAATTTTATTCCGTAATTAACTGTTCTCCTTCATGATGTATGATTCCAGAGCCCTTAAAGCAGATCCATTAAGTTATCCCGACGGTGTCTATCCAACCTTGATTCCAAATTTTGTCTGTGAAGATTTACCGAAAGTTATGCCTATGTTGGTGTGACTAATTGACTCTGGAGCTGAATATGGCATATTAGGTGCTAGAATTTCTTTACGATTAATGTGCTATGTGCAGATGTCTACCAATTGTTTTAGAAACAAGCTCTTCGGATTGGTATCTACACTGTGCAGCCTTTCCGAGTGGCTTCTAAACATAGCTTCTGTTCAAATCTGTACGCTTAGTGCGACACTTGAGCATATTTAAATTGTATTATTCCTTCAAAAATTGTTTATAGGGGACCTTTAATAGTTGAGTGATGCACACTAGGTTCGCAGCTTGTCGCACTTTGCTCGTGATATTCTCCAATACTTAGGTGAATATTTTTCTACTTTGTAGATTAGGAACTATCTCAAACTAAGTGGCAGAGACACCAGCTCAGTCGCTGGTCTTCTCGAACTATTGCAGTTACACTGATAAGTGAATAGGCTCAAGCCTTAACCCTAACTGTCGGAGGCTTGATATGGCTCCACGTACTCAGGCTGTATATTTTACCAATCTCGTTTTACCCTTTCTACCTTTGTCAGTGCGGCAAACAATACCAAAAAAATTCAATGCAAAGGCAGACGGAGTTGCACTGCAAGAGTGCGAAGTCCCGTCAAAACAAACAATGCTAAAATACGGAATGATAAAATAAAACTTGACTGCCGGATCATCTCTAAAATTTCATCATCTCTTCCTTGTGACATCCTGAGAGTGCCTGTTAATCTCATAAATATCCGTCGACTTTTGAGTTATATTGCTCTCTGATAAACGAACAGACAAATCTAGGAGAAACGTTTTCTCCTTGGCGAAGGTAATGAAATCTTCACCTAAAAATTAATTTAAATGCTTTTCACCATTTAATGAAAAATTCTCGGATGAATGCGGTTGGTACACATGCCTATCAAGTACCGTAAAAGAGTGACTGAGCAGAACTACACTACGCCGAGACTCGATACGCACGCCGAATAGAGCGGCAAGTCTGTAAACTAAAAACTGCTTGCACTGACTTTTTGCAAATATATTTAGATTGTATTGTTATGGGAAATTCAACGTTTCTACGCTGTCCTTATATGTTTGTAGTCTTCAATGCTAATAAGAGAAATATCTGTGAGATAATAACCCTCTGCTAAATTTCCAGTTGTTTACAATAAGTAAATGACTTTCCATAAAAAAAATATCACAACCTCAGAAAGACTGGGCTAATAAACTACTCGCAACGCTTAGCAATTTGACGACGAAATGCTAGATAGTTCGAGCCTCTTTCTTTTTTCTAGCAACAGACCTCTGCGATGTAAAGCAAAGTAGAGTAGTGTGCCGAGCGACTAGTAAACGAGAATCGGGTCTCTACTTATAGATTTCCTCACACGTGTGGGAGCTCTAACTAAATAGATCTGTAAGATTGCAACCAGCAGAGTCTGTCCATTGTTCTGTGTTCCTGCAGGACGACAATGATTTAAGTGGAGTTTGTTTAAAATATTTCTTTTCTAGTCATTTTGCTATGGGTTTCAAGCTTCAGTTTCAAAAGAAGTAATTTTTTTCACTCTTCACCACAACAATTACCGTTTGTGCACGTTAGGCGGCCGTCGACGGCAAAGGAGAATATTTACTGCGTTTCACTGTCTACTTCTGAAAAATTATTGTTAATCCTTTCACGAACATGTAGGAAGTGTATGAACTGTTTCGAAGAACAATAATATTGACCGTATTCTGCTAACGATTTGCTGGTCAGTTAGTCTCTTGTTTTTGCTTCTTTTTTGCCCGTAATACAGCTCAAATAGTTAATTACGTATCTTCATAGCACTTATAATAACTGTTAGTAATGTTACGATTAACAGGAAAGCCAATTTTGTTGTGTTAAATTGGTACGTTTTAGTGTTAGCTTTTCTGTATCTCGGAACACAACTTAAAAAGTTAAGGACGATTCTTCCTGAAATCAGCAAGAACTGATAGGATTGCCACAAGGAACAGATGATTGAGTTTTGGGTTGTGATCAAGAAGAAGTTCTAGATTGAGGACCAATTTGAATTTTTCGTTAGCTTTACTTTGCTTGGAAGAGGTCTGTGCTCTCGGACAGCTTCTTTAGTATTGATCATGCAAACATGTGGACTACATCTGAGACTGTTTGGTCAAACATACCTTGTAGCCGGCGAGCGCGTGCATTTACCTTGGAACCGATGTGCTCTTTACTCCCATAGCAGAAAACAAAATACAGTATGAAAATACAAACCTTGTGTAGTTTAGCTACTACCATTTTTACCTCCGCCAAGGTTATGGTTTCGTCGTGTTTGTCCATTTTTTGCCAGTCTTTCACCAAGATAACTCATACAGATTTGAGCCGATTTTTAAAAAAATTTACAGGGATTGATAGGTAGTTTAAGAGAAACAGTTGATTAACTTTTGGTGAAGATATGTCAATCCGTTTGTTTGTTTCTCTGTTTCATTTTTCTCAATGCAATAACTCAAAAAGTTATGAATGGATTTTTATTAAATTAACATGAGTTGTTACGTATATAACAAAATAGATGAACAAATTTTGGTAATGATCTGTTTGTTCTTTCGTAAGTTTATCGCGGTTTTTAATTTTATGCTTGTTAGCACAATAACTCAAAAAATAATGAATGGATCTGTATCAAATTTATAGGGGCAGTTGGTATTGTTAAAAGACATAAATGATCAATTTTTGGTGCAGATTAGTTTGTTCATTTGCATGTTTGACTCATGTTTGTCGTAACTTTTGTGATCAGTATAACTCAAAAAGTTATGAATGGATCTTCAAGAAAATTGCCCAAGCTGTTATTACTATAAAAAGGCACGAATGATTAGATTTTGGAGTTTATACAAAGAAAATTATAGTTTCAGAGCCAATTTGAGTTATCTGCTACCGTTGCCTCGCTTGGCGGAGGCATGCGCTCTCAGAGTGCTCTAGCTTGCGGTTGTTTTTTTCATACAAAGTATTAGTTTAATCCACGTAGAATTGAAATTAAAAATGATGATTTTATGAAAAACCCACTCAGCAACAGAAAGCTTTACTTTACTTATGCTTCACGTTAAAAACTGGAAACAGTTGCAACCACTTCTCTTAGACGTTACCCGAGAAAAAGAAACAGCAAATTGAATACCTTGTTTGAGGAAGTCTCTCGCAGCTTCAATCTTTTAAATCAAGTTAAAGTTTGCGCCTGCATGCAGTCTGTGCAAGTTTGCTGCGCTCATCCCTCGCAATTGCCGCCGTGGAACGCCAGCATTTCTTCACTCGATGATAAAAAAAAAAAAGCCCAAAGGCCGAAGGAAACTGATCTAAAGACCAGCCGTTTCCTTGCGTCGTCTCTTTATTTTGTCTCTGCAAGTTTGGCTTCGCCGTTTGTCGCAGTCGATATAGTGGAAACGACTGCTTTCTATCACTCCATGATATAAAGTTGAAGAAATCCGAACAACGAAAAAGAACTACACCCGAGCCTTGGGCGCCGAGCGAAACTTACCGACCATCCGAGGTCGAGCCTTTTTCTTTCACTTTTTTCCGCGTTGCCCAATGACCGTGAAAAGTTTCGCTCGATCGTCTCGATGTTCTGGAAAAACACTTCGACCGCCAGCAAACAACACCGATGTTCCGACTTCATGAGTCGCCTGAAACTTTCATAAGCAAGATAGAAAATTTTAGCAGAGCTGTTCGTGTTCATCTGACGGGAAAAGAAAGAACTCTTTGGACCATTTTTATACCGCGTTAGGGTGAAAATGCAAGCCAGAATTGCAGTTCATTGTTGTGGTTTTTAATACGATTATGTTATGGAACTCTCTTAATGATAGTCATTGAAGTGCTGAGTTGTTTATTTAATCATTATTCTGAGGATTATTGGAATCCCAAATATAACAGCGTACTTTTGTCAACTACTTCTTTCCAGTTAAGTCTTGAGGCGTCCAACTAGTTGATCAGGGGAAGCATCATAAATTGGCTCCTAAAATCAGTGCACCTTGGTAGCTACATACAAATCAGTTTGGTAACTAAGCTAAACTAAAATTGTTGCTCTTTGGTAGCCAAGTTAAACGCACTCTAATAATTAACATGAATTCCAATTAGCACTTGAAATTACTGAACAGTAATGACTAAAATATTACAATTCTTACATCAAACGTATCTTTTTGTAACTTTACAGTTTGTAAATTTACATTTTAAAACTAAAGTAAGTTGTTGAAAGCTGCAAGCTGTTATCGATTTTGTAAAGTGGGTCATTCGTTCCTATAGTCAAACCAGCGTAAAGAGTCCGATGTGCGTGGCTAAGAAAGCGCAGCAACTTGGCGTGGTATAATCGCGTGGTATAACTTGTCTCAATCGATAAAATTATCTTTATATTCGAATACTCAAAGTTCATTAGTTAATAGATTCGGTTTGACACTGCTGCGTTCAATTCAGCCCAGCCCCTAAAAGACTGCCTACGCTAGTTTGACTGTAGTTCACCATGGCAAACGGTCATGTATAAATTCTTCCAATGATTTGATAAGTTTTAAATACATTCAAATAAAGTAGATTTTACACCGTATGGCTACATCGTCTTTTCATCTTTTTAGTGTGCGTCAGCACATGAGTAACGTCAGAGCACATAAGGTGACGCCTCTCCAAGGAGCACCATAACCAATTACTCTACTTAGCCCTTTAGCACTTTTTCTTTGCGTCTCTTTTCCATTTTCGTCCTCCAACCATAGCTCTCTGTATATATATTTTTCCCTTCCTTTCCGACTTGGCGCTCCGTTGTGCAGTGTTTATTCGTGCGATGTATTATTCCTTTGGACGTTATGTGAGTTTGTTCTAAGCAAAAAGCGTTGTGCGATTTTTCCTTGTCGTTTCGTCATCATGTATTTATTTAAATTTACTGAAGTTGAAATATCTGTACTAAACGTATTTTGGACTTTTAGGCTAATGAGCAGAATATTTACGAATGACGTGTATAGCTGTTAAAATTCATTCAAGTACGTATTAGCTGTTTGTTTACTTATTTTGGAGACACATTATTAAGTGTATGCAGAGATCTTAAGTAGTGCGTTTTAATTGCCACAGAAACACAATCAAGAACGGTCAGCAGATATATCTGCATCGAAGTTTTATAAATAAACGCGTTCATATTTACCCAACTTCACATTCTGACCACCTCTGTGTATCGAACATTTTACAGAGGCGTCGGACTTTATAGCAATGTTGTAATTCAAATCAATATAGCTTGTTACCTGCGAGTGATACACATTCGTAACTATAGTTACTGTAGCTTTGGTCATGAGAGTGGATGTAAATACCTTTGTACCGTAATAAAACTAACCGAATTACAGCAAATAATGTTTCTGTGAAGTCTACGGAGATGTATACACTGATTTGACGCGTGTGTTCGATCACTTCAAATTAAAGTAGCCCACTTATAAAAGTGAAGCAGGCGCCACACTACGTGGAGCAACAAATGGAAAGGTACATAGCTGAGATCTGTGACCTCACTGGCTCTTTTTCATATCTCTTACATTGCAAGAAAATCACAGTTTTTTTATGGGAAAGTCACTGATAACAATAATGCCAAGAAAAATCCTCGAAATTTACAGAATTCCGTAATTTTTTCGTAATTCCGTAAATCTTTCGAATTTCCTTGGCATTATTACTGCTAGGGATTTTTCCGTAAAATTCCCGGATTTTTCTACAGTGTAGGCTTTAACAAGCAGTCAGAGTTGAAGCATTCATCCATAATCACAATGAAGTTGTTAAGGGAAATGGTGAAAAGGTTCTATGTTTACTTTTTCACGCAACAGCTCGTCTACAGGATACCATATTTTAAACCAGGGGTGGGACAACAACCTGCGGCCCACATGCGGCTCACGTTGAGTTCAATGCAGAGAAGAAATAAAAATTTCCTAGAGTGCCATTTACCAAAGCAGAGGATTGTTCCCCCTCTGATCCTATTCCTAAGATCTGTGGCTACTTTCCATTACACTATTCCCTCTCATTCCAGATATACATATTTCATATTGATGCATGTGGCGATCCAGCCGTTTACTGTGGAATCTCTCTGCACTTTGCCTTGTATCTCATGGCCACGTCATCGATATCCTTTGTAAAGGAGCCATATTCACAAAGGACCAAACCCTTTGGGTAGCAGCTCCTTCAAGACGCTCGCTCAGCAGATAACAAGTTTTTATTATTAAATCACACCACACTGGCGACGTAGGAACGGAGAACTCCATGAGGTTAACAAACCCCTACGCAACCAGCCCAGCAGGTGGAGAAAACAAAAGAATGAAAAAAAAGAAGATCCGAGATCACAGAATAGCTCTGTGTACAGATCGTCTAAAGCTGCCAATACCCGCACCAGCAAAGACAGAGCCATCAAGACCATTCCAAATATCCACACACGATGGAAAAAAAACGAACGGGGATACTGGCCCGTACGGCATCGTAACGTAACGGTTCCAAATCAAACTCATGAAGAGCACCAGTACGCCGAGTATACTTCACCCGAACAAATGGATCCGGAAGAAACTCAGACGGTGGATGACTGGGGCAGTTATAGATTTTATACAGAAAACAGACCCCACCAACTCTGCGACGATGCGCCAGATCACAAGGCACAACACCACCCAGGATGAACGCACATCGACGAACCACTTTGT
>LQNS02007216.1:21986754-22015466 GCA_001587735.2 Parhyale hawaiensis
AATGACTGAGCAGAACTACACTACACCGAGACCCGATACCCGAATGACTGAGCAGAACTACACTACACCGCGACTCGATACCCGAATGACTGAGCAGAACTACACTACACCGAGACCCGATACACACGCCGAATAGATTGGCAAGTGTGTAAACTAAAAACTGCTTGCACTAACTTTTTGCAAAGATATTTCGATTGTATTGTTATGGGAAGTTCAACGTTTCTACGCTGTCCCTATATGTTTGTAGTCTTCAATGCTAATAAGAGAAATATCCGTGGGATAACAACCCTCTGCTAAATTTCCAGTTGTTTACAATAAGTAAATGACTTTCCATGGCTAAAATATCACAACCTCAGAAAGACTGGGCTAATAAACTCCTCGCGACGCTTAGCAATTTGACGACGAAGTACTAGATAGTTAAAGCCTATTTCTTTTTTTCTAGCAACAGACCTCTGCGATGTACACTAAAGTAGTGTGCCGAGCGACTAGTAAACGAGAATCGGGTCTCTACTTAGATATCCTCACACGTGTTGGAGCTATGACTAAATCGATCTGTAAGATTGCGAACAGCCGAGTCTGTCCATTGTTCTGTGTTTCTGCAGAACGACAATGATTTAGGTGGAGTTTGTTTAAAATGCTTCTTTTTCTAGTCATTTTGCAATGTGTTTCAAGCTTCAGTTTAAAAAAAAAGAAGTAATTTTTTCACTCTTCAGCATAACAATTACTGTTTGTGTTATGCGGCCGTCGACGGCCAAGGAGAATATTTATTGCGTTTCACTCTCTACTTCTGAAAAGTATTGTTAATCCTTCCACGAAAGATGCAGGAAGTGTCTGAAATGTATCGAAGAACTTTAATAATGACCGAATTTTGCTAACGATTTGCTGGTCAGTTGGTTTCTTTGTTTTTGCTTCTGTTTTGCCAGTAATTTAGCTCAAAAAGTTAAGGACGTATCTTCATAGCACTGGCGGCAACAACTGTTAGTATAATGTTACGATTAACAGATAAGCCAATTTTGTTGTGATCAGTTGTACATTTTAGTGTTTTGTCTTTGTTAGAGCTTCTCTGTATCTCAGAACATAACTTCAAAAGTTAAGGATGGTTCTTATTGAAATTAGCAAGAACTGATAGGATTGCCCCAAGGAACAGATGATTGAGTTTTGGGCTGTGATCAAGATGACATTCTAGATTGAGGACCAATTTGAATTTTTCGTTAGCTTTACTTTGCTTGGAAGAGGTCTGTGCTCTCGGAGAGCTTCTTTAGTATTGATCATGCAGACATGTGGACTACATTTGAGATTGTTTGGCCAAACATAACCTTGTAGCCCACGAGCGTCTGCATTTACCTTGGAACCGATGTGCTCTCTACTCCTATATAGGCTGAAAACGAAATGCAGTATGACATTACAAACGTTGTGTAGCTTATAGCTATCACCATTCTGTGGAGTTGTTTTCTTCATACAAAGTATTAGTTTAATCCACGTAGAATCGAAATTCAAAATGATGTTTTTATGAAAAACCCACTCAGCAACAGAAAGCTTTACTTTACTTATGCTTCACGTTAAAAACTGGAAACAGTTGCATCCACTTCTCTTAGACGTTACCCGAGAAAAAGAAACAGCAAATGGAATACCTTGTTTGAGGAAGTCTCTCGTAGCTCCAATCTTTTAAATCAAGTTAAAGTTTGCGCCTGCATGCAGTCTCTGCAAGTTTGCTGCGCTCATCCCTCGCGATTGCTGCCGTGGAACGCCGACATTTCTTTACTCGATGATGAAAAAAGCCCATAGGCCGAAGGAAACTGATCTAAAGACCTGCCGTTTCCTTGCGTCGTCTCTTTATTTTGTCTCTGCAAGTTTGGCGTCGCCGTTTGTTGCAGTCGATATAGTGGAAACGACTGCATTCTATCACTCCATGATATAAAGTTGAAGAAATCCGAAAACCGAAAAAGAACTACACCCGAGCCTTGGACGCCGGCGAAACTTACCGACCATCCGAGGTCGAGCCTTTTTCTTTCACTTTTTTCCCGCTTTGCCCAATGACCGTGAAAAGTTTCGCTCGATCGTCTCGATGTTCTGGAAAAGCACTTCGACCGCTGGCAAACAACACCGATGTTCTGACTTCATGAGTCGCGTGAAACTTTCATAAGCAAGATAGAAAATTTTAGCAGCGCTGTGCGTCCAAAATATTCTTCTGACGGGAAAAGAAAGAACTCTTTGGACCATTTTTATACCGTGTTGCGGTGAAAATGCAAGCCAGAATTGAAGTTCATTGTTGTCGTTTATTACGATTATTTTATGGAAGTCTTTTAATGATAGTCATTGCAGTGCAGAGTTTTTTTATATAAGCATTATTTTGAGGACTATTGGTTTCCCAAAAATAACAGCGTACTATTGTTAACTACTTCTTTCCAGTTAAGTCTTGAGGCGTCCAACTAGTTGATCAGGGTGAGCATCATAAATTGGTTCCTGAAATCAGTGCACCTTGGTAACCAGATACAAATGAGTTTGGTAACTAAAATCGATGTACTGTGGTACGTATATCGATACACTTTGATAGCTAAAATTGATGCTGTTTTTAGCCTAATTAAATGCACTATAATAATTAAAATAAATTACAATCAGCATTTAAAATTAATGGACAGTAGTAACTAAAATATTGCAATTCTTACATCAAACGTATCTCTTTGTAACTTTACAGTTTGTAAATTTACATTTTTAAACTAAAGTAAGTTGTTGAAAGCTGCAAGCTGTTATCGATTTTGTAAAGTGGGTCATTCGTTCCTATAGACAAACCAGCGTAAAGAGACCGGTGGGCGTGGCTAAGAAAGCGAAGCAACTTGGCCAAATCATACTTAATCGCGTGGTATAAATTGTCTCAATCGATAAAATTATCTTTATATTCGAATACTCAAAGTTCATTAGTTAATAGATTCAATTTGGCACTGCTGCGTTCAATTCAAATTCTTCCAATGATTTGATAAGTTTTAAATACATTCAAATAAAGTAGATTTTACACCGTATGGCTACGTCGTCGTTTCGTCTTTTTATTGTGTGTCAGCATATGAGTACCGTGAGAGCACATAAGGTGACGGCTCTCCAAGGAGCACTATAGCCAATTACTCTACTTAGCCCTTTCGCACTTTTTCTTTGCGTCTCTTTTCCATTTTCGTCCTCCAACCATAGGTAACTCTCTATATATGTATCTTTCCCTTCCTTTCCGACTTGACGCTCCTTTATGCAATGCTTATACGTGTAATGTATTATTCCTTTGGACGTAATGTGAGTTTGTTCTAAGCAAAAAGCGTTGTGCGATTTTTCCTTGTCGTTTCGTCATCATGTATTTATTTAAATTTACTGAAGTGGAAATATCGGTACTAAACGTACTTTGGACTTCTAGGCTAATGAGCAAAATATTTACAAAAGACGTGTATAGCTGTTAAAATTCATTCAAGTACGTATTAGCTGCTTGTTTACTTATTTTGGAGATACATTATTAAGTGTATGCAGAGATCTTAAGTAGTGCGTTTTAATTGCCACAGAAACACATTCACGAACGGTCAGCAGATATATCTGCATCGAAGTTTATAAATAAACGCGTTCATTTTTACCCAACTTCACATTCTGACCCCCTCTGTGTATCGAACATCTTGCAGAGTCGTCGGACTTTATAACAATGTTGTAATTCAAATCAATATAGCTCGTAACCTGCGAGTGATACACATTCGTAACTATAGTTACTGTAGCTTTAGTCATGAGAGTGGATGTAAATACCTTGGTACCGTAATAAAACTTACCGAATTACAGCATATAATGTTTTTGTGAAGTCTACGGACATGTATACAGTGATTTGACACGTGTGTTCGATCACTTCAAATTAAAGTAGCCCACTTTTAAAAATGAAGCAGGCGCCACACTACGTGAAGCAACAAATGAAAGGGCACAGAGCTAAGATCTGCGACCTCGATGGTGTTTCTCATGTCTGATACATTGTAAGAAATTCGCAAACTTTATGGGAAAATCACTGGCAGCAATAATGCCAAGAAAATTCCTCGAGATTTACAGAATTCCGTAATGTTTCCGTAATTCCGTAAATTTTACGAATTTCCTTGGCATCATTGCTGCTAATGATATTTCCGTAAAATTCACTGATTTTTTTACAGTGTAGGCCTTAACAAGCATTCAGAGTTGAAGCATTCATCCGTAATCACAATGAAATTGTTAAGGAAAATGGTGGAAAGGTTCTATGTTTACTTTTTCACACAGCAGCTCGTCTACTGGACACCATATTTTAAGCCAGGGGTGGGCAAAGAGCCCGCGGCCCACATCCGGCCCACGTTGAGCCCAATGCAGACAAGAAATAAAAATTTCAGAGAGTGCCATTTACCAAAGCCGAGGATTGTTCCCCCTCTGATCCTATTCCTAAGATCTGTTCCTACTTTCCATTACACGATTCCCTCTCATTCCAGATATATGTATTTAATATTGATGTAAATGGCGATCGAGCCGTTTTCTGTAGAATCTCTCTGAACTTTGCCTTGTATCTCATGGCAACGTCATCTACATCCTTTGTAAAGGAGCCATACTCACAAAGCACCAAAGCCTTTGGGTAGTAGCTCCTTCAAGACGCTCGCTCAGCAGCTAACAAGTTATTATTATTAAATCGCATCAGATTGATGACGTAGGAACGGAGAAACTCCATTAGGTTAACAAACCCCCACGCAACCATCCCAGCGGGTGGAGAAAACAAAAGAATAAAAAAAAAGAAGATCCGAGATAGCTCTGTGTACAGATCGTTTAAAGCTGCCAATACCCGCACCAGCAAAGACAGACCCATCAATACCATTCCAAACATCCACACACGATGGAAAAAAGAACGGGAATACTGGCCCGTACGGCATCGTAACGGTTCCAAGGCAAACTCATGAAGACCACCAGTACGCCGAGTATACCTCCACCGAACAAATGGATCCGGAAGAAACTCAGACAGTGGATGACTGGGGCAGTTATAGATTTTATACAAAAAACAGACCTCACCAACTCTGCGACGATGCCCCAGATCACAAGGCACAACACCACCCACCATCAACGAACATCGACGAACCACTCTGTCAAGCCAACACTGATGGCAATCGGCAGCAGAACCCCAGACTACAGAACAGTATTCCAGAAAAGGGAGGACAGAGCAATTAAAGCAGCGACGTGTTAAGTCTACCGAGCCAAACACCCTCCAAGCACGCCTCATAAGACCAATTTTCTGCGATGCACGTGAGGCAACCGAATGAATGTGGGGCTCAAACGTCAACTTTGGATCGAAATTGACACCCAAGATTACCAAGTCATCAACCACAGGAAGTGATACACCATCCAGCATGAGTGCAGGAAAAGGAGGTCCCACTGTATGCGAACTGGACACGAGCATGGTCTTAGTCTTGCCCGCATTTAGCCTCATCCCCCACCTAGAACACCAGGAATCAATCATTTCCAAATCATGCTGAATGGATTCTGAAACCTCTGATCTATCACTAGGCTTTTCGCAAACAGCCAGCAAAGTATACATCATCAGCGTAACCAACATGTAAATTATTAACAAGATGGAACAGATCCACCGTATATACAATGAACAACAAAGGGCCCAGAACACTACCTTGTGGGATGCCAGAAACCAAATCCAAAAACTCACTTCTCTTCCCATCAACAACAACACATTGACGTCTGTCAGATAAAAATTGACTAATTACCGCGAGAACTGAACCACCAATACCCATTAATCTCAGCATATGGAGTAGCCCAAGGTGATTTACGCGATCTAAAGCAGCACTAAAGTCAAGCTGTACCAACCTTGCCTCATGATCCCCATCAAGAGCCAGCTACAACACATGAAAAATGTGAAGCAGAGCATCACAGATTCGCAAGTCCTTACGAAAACCATACTGTGTTGGGGGAAGGACACCCTTCTAATTTTTCATGTTGTCGGTCAATTCAGAACGTACTGTATTCTGGACATAGACTGTCAGGTTACATCTCTATCGCCAATGTCTCCTGCGCTGTAATAGGTGAAAACTGCAGAAACACACGAGCAGCGATCCCGATAAAAAAAAAAAAAAATCCGATAAGAAAAGATCTGAGTTATTTTATATGGTTAATCATGACAAATAATAACTATTAGTGCTAAAAAATACCGATTTTGTCCGTTCTTACTTATACCACAAAAGTTGCTGTATCATTGTGAGCTGTGTCTGAAGTTTTTTGATTGGTTTATTGGGCCAGCAGGACATTTCTACGCATATCAAGTTTTTTACCCAATGGATGAAGTTTTCTTGTAGTAACGGTGTCACTGGACGTATAGAAAACTCTAGGCTCTTAAATACAGTGGTAAAATCCTTTTCCATGTCCTGAAGATGTGACCAAGTAAAGATACCTTAAAAGTAAGGATCCTGTATTCCAATTTCTTTCTTTTTTCTGCGTGACTAATGTTTTTTACACTGTGTTCTAGCTCCGTTTGCGTGTAGCCTAATCAAAGTGCTCTCATAGCTCTAACCGTACACTGTTCGTTTATCTCTGCCCGACAACATTTTTATATATATATAAGGAGATCACGATGTTCTGTTACCGTTTAATTTTTTTATTTTAAGTACGCACGATAATGCTTGCCCAAAGAAAAGAGAAGGGATGTTATTTAGCTCTTCTGCTGGTGCAAGAAAACTATTCCGCCTGCGTTGGCATGAAATCCGCAACTAGAACACAGCAGACACTTAAGCAGCTTCCTGCAAAGGATGTACGCCCATTAGAGTTGGAAACAAGCACAATAGGTCTGCTCACATGAGTTACGTAAAAAGCAACTAATTTATTCCTGACAGTCGTTCAGGAATGTTTTGAAATGCGATAGAAACCGCACTTCGAAATAGCAATACACAGACCTTTCTACGTGTTAATGCTATTCATTTCAATCCTCTTCTATCTACGCTGATAATAGGCTAGAGGCGAACTGAACGAAAACACAGTAAATTCATTTCAGTTAGCCAGGCAAGTCTTCGACCGATAGCCTTTTGCCGTTATTTTAGTGCAAGAAAATATTTATAACAGGACGTCATTACGCTAATGACGTCCCTTGTTATAGTCTCCCAGCGAATATGCAAACAGCTCCAGAACAGCCTTGCTGTATATGCCGCTGCTCATGGTAATAATATTCATTCTCAGTAAAGCAGTTGTTCGGTAAAGCAGCGCTGTTCAAGATCGTAATCACTAGAGCCAGATAAAGTAAGTCGCTACCTTATTGTGTCCGCTGATTTTAAAGAAACTTGAGAAATAATATGCATGCTAATCAAACTAAGAAATGAACGGGCCCAATCAGTAAGAAATTTATGAGCAGAGCCTAAACGTTTGAGTAGAATTATAACACAGACAGCTTCCGTAACTTATTTGCCCAGCCCGTAATTTTTATTACCTCAATTATACAAAAGAAAACGGAGATGTCATGCCTTAGCTTATCGAGTTTCACGGTTTTCCCTAAGCCCTCTTTGGACTTGGCCGGGTGATTTCTGTCATGAAAATGGCATTTTCCTTGTGTAGGTTAAAATATCAATAGAGTTATAACTAAATGATTTAAAGACATGGTAGAAAATGAAATGCTTTTCCAAGTTTATTGAATGAGTAAGGATTTACTTTCTTTAGGTAGGATAATGATGATATTAAAATCAGTAAAATTCACCGTACGAGAGCAAATCATATTCAACTAGAGAGCCCTCTGAGAGCCCGTTCCAAACATTCAAATTCGTACTGAAACCATGATTTTCTTTTTCTATCAACACCAAAATATAATCACTCGTGTCTTTTGATAGTATTTATAGTTTCTGAAACTTTCTTGATGATCCGTTCATAACTTTTCGAGTGATGCTGCTAACAAACATTATGGCATACATAAGTCAAACTCACGAACGGACCAACCAATCTTCACCAAAATTCAATCATTTATGTCTCTTAACATTACTAACAATTCCTGAGAATTTCATAAAGATCCATCCATAACTTTTGAGCTATTGTGCTTACAAGCATAAAATCAAAGAAAGCGACAAACGAACGCAGAAACAGATCATCACAAAAATTTGGTCATTTGATCTTCGTAATATACCTGAAAACTCCCGTAAATTTCATGAAATCCGTTCCCAACTTTTTGAGCAATGATACTTTGAAAAATTAGGCAGAAAACAAACGGACGAACGAATTTTCAGCGAAAGTTAATCATCTCTTACTGTTAAGATACCAAACAGACCCAGTAAATTTCGTAAGGAACTGATCATGACCTGTTTAGTTGTCTTGGTGACAGGTAAACAGGCAGACAGACATACAAACAGACAGACATACAAAGAGACAGACAAACACGACAAAAACATAACCTCCTCGGCGGAGCTAAATATTTTGTAAGACTCAGAGCAGCTGCTATGCACAAATCTGCGACTCTTGAATGCTGTGCCTGTTGAATTGATTGCAAATTGCAGATTTATAACCCCGTTGGCGTTTTGGATTTTCATCATCAATCTAAAGCGACCGAGAATCATAACGCGGCCACTCTCCCTACTTACTTAACTCGGCTATTGATAAGCAAGTCAGTTAACCAGACTCGACAGCGATCCAATATTCTAAATTGGCTTGTTAATTGGCCAGAGCGCACAGACATTCCAGCTGAAGTAGAGCGCTGGTAATTGGCTCGGGAATTCATGGAATGGCCGCTGCCAGTGAAGGTATATGGCGAACTCTAATTTGTTAATGGACATAGACGCTCGTATGAGAACATCTTCAAGATGATATTGCCGGTGGTGCAATGTTCTTGCGCAGTGGCGGGATGCAACTGAATAGTTTAGCAAGTGCTTGACTGGTCCATGTCCATCGTGATAAGCTAATCTGATGAGTCAGAACTTGTCTGATTCTTCAATACTTTTATTTTTCTACGGTCTCTTTGGTCAAGCTTAATTAATATCTCGTTATCGGTTTGAAATGAACGTCTAAAACTTGATCAAAAGCTCCTAACCCGGTGCTCAGGTCTCAGGTCTCGAAAGAGGCTCAGCCAATCGAGTATGGTTATCTTCCTCAAACTGAAACCAATGGAAGAAGTGCGTAGTCCTACTGGTCACATTACTCATCAGAAGGGGACCTGAAGTTGCATCCATGGCAGTTCCAGCTCTATCCTAAACACCATGGCACAACTTTGTTAGTAAACATCTTTTGAAGTTGTTTGTCTTGTCGACAGCAGTTTTGTGTTGTGTGGGAGTGAAATTTTACTGACGAGAATTTCTTAAAAACGACAGTAATCAAATTCATCTTCTTTTGCAAGCAAAATGTATGACTTCCAAAAGGGATTCATTGAGGCTGTTGCTCAGTACTCTGAAGTTACCTCATCCTTTGCTCTGCGTTTCAACGTAACACTACCAAACAGATATGTAGAACTGCCCCCGGAAAGAAGTGAGGACGATGCTTGTGTACACTTTTTGTTTCCATTCATGAAAGATTCTTGCTAGAATCTCTTCGGCTGTCTTCAGGTCAAAAGTTTTGAGTCATTATATACGTCCTTTTTAGTGAAAAACGTTTAATTATTATTTTTAAAAAAGGGGATATTAGAGGTTCTGGGCCTACGGCTTGGCTGAAGAACGACACTTCATTATTGTATGAACTGTAGAATGACAGGCCACAGGGCTACCGACCACAAAGTCCCCTGGCTACCCAATTCAGAGCTGCAGAGGAGAAATCACCAGGATAAACAAACCACCAGCATAAGGCCGCGTCCAACTATATGCCTCGCAGTTATACCCCATGCAAATAGAGCCCATTATCTAATGATGCCCACACTTATATTTTATACCGAGATTAAAGCACTCTGAGAACGCATATCTCCGCCAAGCAAGGCAACGGTAACGAGAATTTCAAATTGGTTTTGAAACCATGGCTTTCTTCGTATTAAAACACCAAAATCTAATCATTTGTGTGTCTTAACAGCATTAACAATTTCAGTCATTTTCTTGAAGATCCGTTCATAGCTTTTTGAGTTATTTTGCTCACAAACATTCTGATAAACATTAGTCAAACACTCAAATAGACCAACCGATCATCATAAAAATTTATGTCTCTGAACATAACTAACAACTCCTGTACATTTCATAAAGATCCATTTCTAACTTTTTAAGTTATTGTGTGGTGGCTAACAAGCATAAAATTAAACTTAGCGACAAACAAACAAACAAACGAGCAGATCATCAGAAAAAATGATTCATTTATTCTTCGTAATATACCTAACAACTAATGAAAAGTTCATAAAGATCCGTTCAAAACTTATTGAGTTATAGCATAAAGAATAATGAGGCAGACAAACAAACGAACAAGCAAACAAACGAACAAACAAACAAATGAAGGTATCTTCACCAAAAGTTAATCATTTGTTCCTCCTACCATACTGAACAATATCTGTAAATTTCCTTGTGATCCATCCATAACTTTTTGGGTTATTTTGGCGATAGACCGACAAGACAGATTCGACGAAAATATAACCTCCTTGGCGGAGGTAATAAGTCACAAGAGAGACATTAAAATCTACTTAATTATTGTTGTTAACAAGAACAGTATTGCTGTAGGAGTTTAGGCTGAGAGTGTGGTTTAAACCTCATAACGTCCAAAGAATGGATCACACACCATCTGGGGTCATAACAAGAAGTTTGGGCACCTACGGATGCCTCAATGTAAAACGAGCCAAGAATGATATCACGTGGCCAAAACAAAGCCATGCGTAGCTTCACAGCCAATAGGAAAATTCGTCCTTTTTTGTAGTCGGTAAACTTGTAGAAACTCGAGTACCTGTGATACCATGCGTGGCTTTATTTTGGTTACGTGAGAGCAGTCTTATCGACGGCCACTGTAACAAGCCGTGAGTAGACACGGGCTTGTGAGTCACTATGATCTGCACAAGTTAGGTTACACGTCCGATTCGGAAAGTTTCATGTAAATATTCGGTACTATAGTGAAAAAAAAAGCGAATAATACAGCCAGCTTGTCAAAACTTTTCAAACATAATATAATAATGATAGTATAAATAATGGAATGAGGCGTATAATTTTTGATAATTACTTCTACGAGTGTAACCATCGCTTGATAGCCATATTAGCTTATGATATCTATAACCGAACTAATGTAAACCTGTTACAGACTACATGCCAGTCAAGGTAGTGTATGCGAGAGCTCAGGGGTTTTGCTACTCTGATCACTGCGTGTCTATCTATGTTTGAGACACTGACCCTGTAAAAGAGTAGCTTAAGGTGTCATGTTTATTTCCTTTTTATTCAGAAACTGGCACTGTTACAATAACCTGCGCAGCAGTATTCAAGTTTGCCACAAACGCGTTCCCAAATTTCGATTTGGTTTGATAGCCCCGTTAATATTTGCGCCTTTCAGTACTCGCTGGCGACTCGTGTAGCCCAAGAAAAGGTATACACTTACAGCCCTTCATTGGTCCTGCTTGAGGCCAAGAACCTGCACTGAAGGATGTGCTGCAACTGCCTGCTTGTTTGCCAGCTTTGACGGTCAGAATAGATGTTAGGGACTAATGCCATGTTGACAATACATATATTGCAATCCTCTTTGCCGCCCTGCAGGAAATTGCTATCAATCTTTTGAGTTGGACAGAGACATCTGGTAATATCTTCCATGTGTTTCTTGCATATCAATGTATCTTTCCTATCTATAGCTCCCCTTCAAAGAACCTTATATTACGAACTTAAATATTAGAACAACTTGGCCTTGGCAGCAAAAGTAATAGATGTTGCATTTATTCCAGGAATGGACAACTGCAATCATTGCTTCGCGCCTGCGCCCCAGCCACTAACGATTTAAATATATATATATATATATATATTTACATAAATAGATGCCCTGTGGTCCTGTAGCCTTCTGTGTCCTCGTGGCTGGCAAGAAAGGGCCTTAAGTATTTACTTTTGGCTTAAATAAGAACAATGTAAGGAAATAAATTTAAGAATATGCAAATGCTGCCTTATATAATATAGCAAAGATTACCAAATTATTCTCTTCCTGAGGCGACCTGTCCAGCCAAGTAATCTGCGTGATCCAGCAATTTTGCCATTGCTGACACGAGGCCGACCGCCAGATATTGCATGGGCGGGTAATGGCATGGCGAAATAGGCTCCCTTGGCCGATTACTTCAGAGTTAGAATTTCTCCAAGTGTTTGATAGTTGTTTGCACTTCATAGGGATAGCCGTATGCCTCAGCTTCCCTAGAGTATATATACAAATCTGCTCAATTTCGGAAACACGACTCTGATTTATTTTGCAGGCGCACCGGAAGTTCGCCAATTATATAGTGATTTCTATTATTTATATCTTTTACATTTTATGTGTTGCTTTTAACCACCATATAAATCCACTAAATTTCGAAATTACGATTCACAATAATGCATTATTGCCAGCCAGATTTTTTGCAAATGTTTGATACGTGGCTACACTTGCTAGGTTCAATATCTGATCTTTATCGTCACAATATTTAAAGAGTATGAAGACGATTGATTTACCTCCAAGCCAGAATTTCTGTAAGTCTTTGCTAGTACAGCACCTTGCGCATACTCTATCTTCTATTTCGGTTGATCCGCGTAATATGCAAACTAAGGTTCGCAATGATGAAGCTCATTCGTGTCGCATGCATGCCTGGGATAAAGAAAACTGTGCCACTGTCGTTAAGCAAATTAATGGACTTAGGGGTATACGCTTTTCCAACTGCACGGGCATCCCACCGATTACAATCCCTTTTAGTAGCAACAGCTCGAATGCGCCTCTCTCTATATGCAAATGCTTCAATAAGCTTATTTACTTCATTATTACCCTTGCTTCTGCAAAGGAATACGCATCGCAGCATTGCTTTCTAGTCAGTATGTACGTCCTGTACCAGCATTAGCAGAATGGCTAGTGTCGACTTCTCGCATGATAGTAAAGAAGATCGAGCCTCTATGCCAGACAGGTGGATTCTTGCGGTGCTTGTTGAGTCAGCATTTCCGGCATTCGGACGCTTCTGCGGGGGTACTGATCACAAGAAATGTATTTGGTCGGGAGGTTCCAGTTTTCGCAAGACCCTCACTTCTCTGACATAACAGTTGTGACCACCTCTGGTTGACTGCAGCCGTGAGATTGTCTCACATCAGCGAGCATGTATCTGCAGCACGAAGCAGTGAATATGGATTTCTCTCGTGGAGTGTACGGTCAAGTTGACTTTACAGAAAGAACAACTAAACCCTCCTATGTGAAACTGTGAGGTGTCACGTGTATAGTCGTAGTTAGACTGTCTGTGCTTGACGTTCCGTTCTCACTGCCCTTAACGCTGTCTTCGAAGTACTCTCGGGACAGCATTAGTGTTTGTCTCTAGAAATCCCGCAATCGTGGTACTTATTTTTCGCCTGCAGGAAATGACGACGATGCTATACGATGCATAACAATAACGAGACGACGTTACTGCAACCAAGCCTATTTGCTTCAATGTCCATTGGCCAGATGCTGATGTCGATTTGTTTGTTGTAACACAGCTTCCAGCTTTCTGTCATAATCTTCTTCACTTCTCTCAGAAGGGGCGTGTTCGAGTGTTCACCGAAATTGAACCTTCGAAGATTGATCTGTCCGAAACTCTAGACAGATGCACTGGTTCCATTACGTAGCATTAACGTTCAGGCGTTGACCCTTAATCCGTTTATCTTAAAACTTCCAGAACTCAGTCTAGCTCAGTAAAATAGAGTTTTCAGTCAGCTGAACGCATTAGGGTTGCTCCTGGCTCCTGCAAAACGATTAGAAACGACAGAGCCAACGTTCCTGTCTCAAGTCTCGGTCAAGTCAAGCGTCAAAGGCTTAATTCTGGCGCTCACTCGAGCATGCCTATGTCTTTCGTATTTAAGGTATTGTACAGGTATCTGTTGCTGCGACTGTTCTAGACACAAACTTGGAATAAATAATTTCCAATTCTCAGTTCGGTCAAATACAGCCAAACCGAGTGTTGCTAAAGGAGGGCTTACACTGTATACTTTTTGACACCGACAGCGTGAGTCCCGTGTGATAATGTCTCTTTAATTCCTTGTAAATAACAGCAAAGTACGCAGCTCCTTCAGTTCTATTTTCATCTGATAAGCAAATTCCACTAGCATCACTCACTTAGTAAATCTACCTGACATGAGGGCACACATTATTACAAGTTTCTTGCATGACTCACAGCTGTTTATACGGGCACAACAAAACGACCGAACACTTTGTCCTACAACCAGACATCAAAGGCCCTTAACGTAAATAAACCGGCCTTAACTCTTTCAAAAAAGTTGAGGAACATGCGACCCCGTGACAGAGAGTATTCGACTGCCAGAATCTCTAGAAGAGCAGCCAAAACAGCATCTTGTTTAAATCAAAGATCCACGTTGTGCAAATCATTCTTTTAGGAAAAGGGTAAGTCCATTCCAAGCTTCTGTCTCAAGTCAAGAGAGTAAACCAGCACTTCTATTAGCTCGCCCTGAATCACCGGTATTCACCACCATAATAGAGTTTGCTCACATTGCAGACCAGTTCTTCGGAGAGAAAAGTTCTACTACTCCGACGTCCCCAGAATGCGACGTGCAGAGCGGTCACAGCTCTCGACTATTTTCCTTACTGCCCAGAGTCGTACCGAGTGATTTCTGGCTCATCCCCAGGCTGAAGATTGTAATCAAGGAACACCTTTCGCCTGTGTTGCAGAGATCAATGCCTTGTGGAGGCGAAGCCAAAAAGAAGCTCCAGGAAAAGAACGTTGCCGAGTGCTTTCAGTGGTACCAGAAGCGAATGTAAGAATAACCCGATTTGATAGGGAAAGAAGGTAATTTTTTGGGCAAAGTTTTGTCATATTATTTTTTTGTGAGACTTCGAGCAGCAGGATAATTGCTAAAAAGTTACTTATTTTTTATTTTATCTTTATCTCATGATGTTACGTACTACTTTATTGTTATTCAAACATCAAGAAAGTCTTCAGGGATCGGGTAATAAAAACTTAACTGAAGCATTAAAGCAGCCCCCAAGATGCATCAGGCGCTGCTAAGACACTTCAAGAATCCTACAAAGCACATGCACGGCTGAATGAAATGACTGCAGCCCGTAATGGGCGAACACAGATTCTAGAAAAGAATTCCATGCCAACGAAAAAAAAAAACGACGACTGAAGTGACGAATTTGACTCCTGGCAATCTCCAAAATCAAGGGATGGGTCTCGGCTGTAGCTCTTGTGTTGCTTCCAAAAACCCCGGGAGCACGAATAGTTTAATCTGGCCAATCTCCTTCACTACTGAATACCCTTCAGAATGTGGGGAAACATTTAACGGGTATACAAGAAACAACACATCGGTGAATAAACAAAAATTGTACACTAACATTGATTTGGCCACTGCATTTACTGAACAATTCCTTCAGTTGTGCTATTTTTAGTGTTGCACCTGACCGACCAACTTATGTACAACGCGCGCTGCATTAGGCCAACTTTGCAGCTCTCCGCATATCAAAGAAGTCCTGCTTCTGCGTAGTAACATTTTTTTTTAGTATCCGTGAATTCTATATCTTGAACTCGCACAACGCAGCAGTTCAGACCACTGATGGAGCAGAGTGTAAAATGAATTCAGAAATAAGGCAAAATCGATAAACGCATTCTTCACTGCACCATTGTGGGCTGAATGACCGCTAAAAACTACTGGAAATAACGAAAAAGCGGCAATAGGAACAAGGGGAAGAGAAAACTTTCAGCTCCATCAAGTGATATTGAAGAATGACAATGGCTCCATTTCTTGCCTGTACATCAATTAAGAAGATCTGTCAGCACCAAAGGAGCTCCAAAGTTGCACAGAACTTGGCCAAGGAGCCACAAAAGAACGACACTTTGCTCTTGGCCAAAGAACAAAAGTTCTCGGTGCGAAAAAAGGGAACGCCAGGTTGACTTGAAGGTTTTCTGGGGGCGAACTTCTGCTCCAATATTGCGGGGCTGCCAGAGTTATATTTTGCGTCCATTGTTTTATACATCAAAACTTTTTATGGAGAGAAAACCGAACAAATCGCCATTAGCACTCTCCGTGTTGCTGCCAACGATCTCGCTCGGAGCAAAAGGCAGAAACAGGCGTTGTGAGCTCCAATAAGAAGGAACTGAAGTACGAGAAGACTGGTTCTAATTGCAAGCTCCGCGGGCTGGCATTGTTCACTGCTCTCGCTGATGTCCAAAACTAATGTTCATGAGTTGTTGCATGCACTGCTTTAAAATTATACCGGGGGATATGATTAGATTGGATTTGATAGGCTGAAGAAGACGAACCAATAGGCCCATTCCCAACGATACACCGGAACTTACGCCCCGACCCTCTATGAGCTAGTTATGCTGAAAGATTCTGTGTATGATGGTGGTTATATGTTACTACTGTATATCCCATTCTATGGTGGCGCGTTTAGTTTATCTACTGGAAAGAAAACTTTCCCGACCAGTACATCGAGTTGGGTTATCATTAAAATAATACTAGGTTGCATGAAAATTTAATGTTTCCTCATGATGATACTTTGCTGATACATCAGACAGAAAAAGAGTGCATCTGCATTGATTATGCGGATACTGTAAATACTTTGCAATAACTTTCTTAATCATAGGAATTTTTCAAAACCGTATTTGCCAGTTGAAAAAAATACACAAATGCGTCCGAAGAATGCTCAGTGGCCGTGTAGCGAATGGTACAGTAAAGAACACGGAGCTGGTACTTAATTAAACACATTGTAAATTTTGCAGTAGTTCGCTTACTGAAAAACTCAGTTGTCGACCTTCGCTATGTACTTACTGTAAAACTTCAATGGTTTTCAAATGAAGTACCGGTGGTGTTATGGACACCACTCGATGTACGTATGGAGGCCTAAGGGAGAAGTTTTGTGATCAGCGGGAGGCCAAGGTGCGAGTTATCTCGACGGTGCACGTAACCGTTGGAAGTTAAACTTTAAAGCCAATCGAGTGGGGAAAAATATGTATTCTCTTAATTTCATATAGGTTATTTTACTTTACTACTTTGTGATATGTGTCTTTTGTGTACAGTAGAATATGTGTTTGTACAAATATAAGTGTGTGCATCAAATACTTATTCATATGTTTTGACTTCAAATGGGCGATTATTTAATGAAGGATTTTTAATAAGTAGAATTCTTACTGAAAACGAAAGCAACAGAATATGCATCTAACACACGGCGGTTCCAACTCTTACACAATGTCGCCGAATGTCATTTAGTCTGGCTGCTCTGCGTTAAGAACTTCCATTACATAAGTAAAGCCATGAAGGACAGACTGTTAATTATACTTAAATTTGAGTTTCGACTATGAATGTACTTTATGCAGAAGATTGTCAGATATTACTCCTCTCTAGGGAGCGATTAGCACGAACCGCGAAGAATTGAAGAGTGGATATCGGTCATTAATATATCGCTGCCTTTGTTGGCCACGGGCGTTCCACATTGATAATACGTATGACTTACGGGAGACAAAAATAAGCTATTGTTATCCTAGACAATGCTTTTGCACCAGAGGGAGCACGATATTCATGTCTGCACATGTGTCAATATAGTACAGTTCCCATTGTAAAGTGAACAACAATAAACTCCCACAATTTCCCAGAATCCTGGAATTCCCGGTATTTTTCTTTCATAAAACCCGGGATTACGGAATCTCCATTTAGCCCCGCCATTGAAATTCTTAATGTCAATACGAAGTGCAAGAGTTATTATTGGCGTGGTTGGGACTCAACAGATGGAAGCGCCCACTGATCGGTTATGAGAGTATTATCAATATCGGTATATAGCTCATCTTATTACAAAGTACTAGAGAGTAATGGAACTGCGCCATCAAGACAGGCATCGATATTAATTTTAATGGCATACAAGCAAGGGATCCGCAAACGCTCATAGATGAAAAGGTGGCGGAATTAACAAAGACTTGAATTTTTTTCTTCGTATTCTGCTTTAATTTTCCCGTTGTTGCTCCCTTCGATACACAAGACTGGGATACCTGGACTCATTTGAGGCACTGCATCATGATTGTACTTAAAAGTTTGAGGCTTATTACAGTGGTCTTCGATAGTAGGGCAGCCATTTCTTGCTGCAAATTACTGATTGATGCCTTGAAGCCGATACTGAGTAACTAATCCTAGCTTGTGCCGTCATGAAATGACGAAAAAATAATTATTACAAGATGATGCTTGAAATTATGAAGGCCGATGACGCCTGTTTCTAAAAGCTTTGGCTTCATGTGATGAGGGTTACAGCTGAGGTGTCCTCACTGCAGAATATTTTTTATATCTCTGACTTTCTTTCATTCTTCTTTAAATGAAAACTGACTGACATGATGCGGGACATACAAATATATTTCTTTCTGTCCTATATGAGTCTGAGACAGGAAACCGGAGATTTTTTTTTTAGGCGAGCAGCCAACCGATTAACAAACCAACCATCAACCAACCGACAAACCAACCAACGAACTACCAATAAACTGAGTATTAATGATTACATTGGGATAAAACGCATATTAGAATGAAAGCGCCATATGGCTGTAAAATTTTTGCCTAAGTTGTGATGTCATTAGTATTACCAGCAATGCACTCCTAACATTAAAAAGTAATGCGTCATTGAATAAAGAATTTATGGATTTAGCGATCACAATTTCAATCATGTCCGAGATTCGTTAAAAGTAAGGAACTTGTTCAGCTATTCTCAGCAAGTAACTTACGATTACAACGCACTGGACACAACACTACCTTCGTATAATAACGTACAGGTAGCTTCACGCTCATCTCCGACTTCGCCTCCTTTGCTTGCTGGCTAGCTGTGACGTCATCTGGAGGCCAAAGCGAACTGGTCCGCTATAGTCTCCACTTACGATTTTCGTTTGTTCATATGATTAACTAGTTTACTTATGGCAATAAATAACCAGTTCAATTAAAATATTGCGGTTCACTGGAAAATTCCTGTATAGCTTTCCTTGACTTGATAACTCTAAAAAAAACCTCAATGAACTGTTTTACCGCTGCTTATGAGAAAATACAGGGACATTGGATGTTTTATGGAAACATTAAACACACTCGTATATAAATTGGTTACTAGGAGCTGCTTAATAAACGTTCCAACCTCAAAAAAATATTCTGGCGATCCTCGAGCAATGCGGCATCCGCTCATGCGATCACCTATTAATGTGGTGAAAATTGTGTTCCCGGTATTTCACGTATGCGACGCTGCATCCCTTTACGCGGTACCTTAACGCAACTTTTCGGTTCCGGTAACATTGCTAATTATGTATAAGTTAAGCCGGTTCCTTCGCAGAGGAGGCATCACTCCTTGCATTTGTGCGTAAAATGGACCCTGCAGCTGTGAATAATTCTAAAATGAGTAGGAATAAACTAAGTATCAAAAAGAAGATTAACATGTTAAATAAATGTGATATAGAAGTAAAAACTGTTCGAAGTTGCAAAGTTCTTTAGCATGATAGAAAGTACAGTTAGAACAATAAAAGCTGATGAATAGCGTATTAGAACTTGTGCAAACAACATTTCAACTAGCAAATAGAAATCTGAGCCGTGTTGCAATCAAACCCCGGTGTTAGCCTCGCAGTGTTACCCTGTGCAACCCCGAGCGGCAGTTGAATGCGACGTGCGATCTCAGTGCCTCAAAAATGTTACAGAATTTGCATAAAACTCGTACATAAACATTTCTGGCGGAGCTTTAGTTTGGCTGCATTTTAGTATAAAAAAAGTTGAGAAATATACGGAAAAGTACCTCCATTGCTAAAGTTCAAGCGACACATTGTCTGATACGAATTGTTGAGTAAGAAAGTTAATGTATTTGAACAAAGGCAGTGTCACCCAACTCATAACCCTACAATTTTGGAGGGTTGCCATCGGTGTTACCTAACCTGTGTTGCACAGGAGGCCGGTGTAGCACGGGTGACGCCAATTACCTGACTGCAACACGCCTCTGAGCAGCCCCAACAGTGCGCAGATTCCCTTAACAGCGACTAGTGTTGGTCCGGACAGGCCGCATTAATCGAGGATTGCCAGTTTAATCATATATATAATATTAACGTATAATAAGGCTTTTGAAACAAAGTGCGGTAGAAGCAGGTCATATAAATTACTATAATTAACTAATAGGGGTCTCCCAGAAATATCAGTTCTCTGCGGTTCCTTTGAAAACTTTGAGGGATACCCTGTTAAAGTTCACGCAACCTCGTAACCTGGAAGAAAGAAAGAAAATACATTTGTTCTTATCTGAAGTCTCCGTTAGAACGTAACATAAGCGGGCTGGCGTTAAAATTAGCTCTAGAGTTTCAGTGCCTGGAGTTTAGATTACTCAAAGATTGAAGCAGCAAGTAGGAGCAAGTTTGCGGCTGCCCCCGTTACAGCGCTCAACAGAAGCTAAGCCATGAAGATATAGTTACATATTGCACTAATTTTACTCGAATATAGCTTTAAATAACAAAATTTAAATTCTCTGCGACTTTTTAAAGATAACCCCATACAATAAGGGGCCTTTACTAGTATACCGTGCGGCAAAAATGTTACGAATAGCTGCTGCCTGTTTACTGCGATAACTTGTCAATTTATCGTCTTCGCACGTAGATATCTATCTTTATGATATTTAAAAAATATCCCATTGCCAATTCTTTGTATTCTTTAGCGTAAAAACATGGAAACAATCAATAATGGGCTTTATTGGTCACATTACTTCCACAAACTCATTCACACGAACGGCACTCGTCGTGCTTGAAGTTTCCAGATGACGCTTTGGAGCGCGATGCGCAGAAGAGTCACAAACTTGTCAAGCGATGGGCTACTTGTACAGAGGTGGACCGAATGTCTGTTTTTTCACATTCGCGAATGCGAATATTTTGTTTTGATATTCGCGAATGCCAGTAGCGAATGCTTTCTCGGTTTTCTTATCAAGTAATGTGGCATTTTATTTGGATTCTAGAGTCTGGACTCTGGAGTGGACCATTCGAAATTTGAATTGATTGTAAGAGATTAGCCATAGAAAACTGAACAGCTAATTAAAATCCATTAAATTTCTTGTTTTAAGGATGTTGTACAAGGACCCCCTCTTACATGCATCCCACCGACCTCTTTCCCCACCTACCGCCCTTTGAAAGAGGATTATTTACTAGTAGATGGACTAGATTTACTAGATTGCATGCAAGCGGTTATTGCTGTTGCTAGTACATGTATAAACTCAAAGTATCTAATCGTTAAATAGTATTTGTTCTCTCACGGAGCACAGGATTGGCCATAGGGTTAGGTTAGTTCAGGTTCGCCCATCCTGTGTTATGGGGCGTGGTGACCCCTGGGAGCTCGTGTAGGTTACCTTAGCCATTAGCTAGGCCTTCGGGACGTCTGTCTTTCGTGTCCACTTTGTTTTCTTCCGATTTCATACTGCTACTTGCTCATGTTTATTCTGTTCTTCCGTTTCTTTCAGACTCGCTGTTTCCATGCGCGTTGATCCTGTTTTGGAATACCTTCGTTCATGGATTCCCGTTTCTATCAGCATACTATATGTCTCTTGCTTTCTCCTCTGTGATACCGTTCTGCTCGGAAACGGAGGTTTAAACTTTCTGACTATAATTTACTAACTCTTCTATTGGCAGGTTGAACTTCAAAAATAACAATTTTCTGTTGTTTCACCTGTCAGCTTCATTTTCCATCGCGTACTAGGCCGGCACCACTAAAAAGACGCTCACTCGCAACAGTAGTAGACGGAGAAGCAAAATAAGACTTCGCTAACTGAGAAATATTAGGACGAATATTCGCGTGCATCTTCCTTTATTTCAGAGGATCGTCATCGGTGGATATGCTAATAATATTCGCAAAATATTCGCATGTCTACATGCGAATGTGAACGCGATTATTGGAAAACACGTGAATATTCGAGAATGTGAATGGCGAATGCGAATATTCAGTCCTACTCTAACCTGTACGTTATTATACTACGGAAACTACCCACACCGTAAGCACTGGACCGCCTGCGCGATATGGAGCAATGCAGTGGTCGATATGTTTCTTTCATTTGACGGTGCAATTGTATGATTTCTGTGTATCCCGTGCAAAGTTTTACTTCAATATTACTTTGCCAAAACAAAATAGTTCATTTCTCTGATGCTATGGTGGTTTCAATGCAAGTCTATTAGAAAACTGCTCATATAATATAGGCCTTTCATTAAATGAGTCCTTACTAATTTTATCATAATGTGGATAAAAAAATGTTAGACCACATTAAACGCGCACAGTATTTCAAACTGTAATACAGTATGTCTGCATTTAGTTCTAGATTTTTTATTTTTATCGTATATATCGTAAAAAATGTTACGCAGAATGTCTGTCCAAAATTGTGTTACTTTTTTAGTTTCTAACTGGTTAACAGTGACTACCCACTGGTGTAAATCCCCAAACCAATGGTAAATCTTTTCTCATGTGTTAGCTTTAAGAATATTATTCATTAAAATAAATACATCAGGGTGCTGCACTACTAATTTTTTGGGCACTGCATCCACATAGGAAAATAAATTACACTTGAACCTCCTACTGAGCGCGACCGCGTTCCGGAGGCAAGCGCGCAGTGCATGTCATGCGCTCAATGGGAACAGCGGGTACCAGTCCGGTTGCTATGGCAACATTATACTTAAAGAAAATTTTTTTGAAGAGTAACTGATGTATATTCGAATACTAGTGGTCCAAGCCGTCATTACAAAAGACGGCAGAAAATTGGCACTTCAGGAAAACCCCCGCTGTCTCCAGTGCTTGTTACTGTCTTGGTGAGGGAAGCTTTTTTGCAGCAAACTGCAAAGGCAGAAGGGCAAGCAGAGCTCACGGCATGTAATCTGTAGAGAGTCGCAGTTTTTAAGCTGAATGAGGCAGTCGATGTACAGACGCTGGTCCAAAAGCATAGCTTGGAGTTAGAATAGGCAGCCCCTAATTAAAAGCATACTGTATCGATGCTACCACCGGAAAGAATGCTTCACTCTTCTTCAAAACTCACATTTGAGATTTCAAAAAGGTTGCAATTGAATAGCGAAGCATTGTAATGAGCCAGCATTCAGCAGCATATCGTGACTGCTTGATGAATTTTCTCCTATCTGATTCCTCAACAGCGTGACGGAGAGACGGACGAACCAAAAAATCATTTCATTTCTGACAAGCAATATCGGAGCGACCAACTACTGTGTACTATTATATAGTGGATAAAATGAATTGAATTTATAACATAAAGGGACTCGCTAAACAATAGAAACTCCTTCCTATTTTATTTTTACAATTGCATGACGAAGTTAGGAAATCCTGAAAATTACTCGTATTTGATAAGAGATAAGCTACAATCCCATGAAAAAAATATATATCAAATGCATATTCTGAATATGACTGCATTTTATGAGAAAATACTCTCCTAATATTAACCGTTTTTTATTGTTAAATACTTATTATTACAGTCATGCATCGTTAAAACAGATGCAATGCATAAGAATTGGGGGTTTAGCGTTTTTTCTTACCTAATGAATGTATTTTATATTCATAGTATGACATAAGACCATCTAATGAAATACCAAATGCTTTACTACGCTCTTCATCTTCTTTTACTTCGCATACTTGATGCTTTGATGTCGCTCGTTGTGTCCTGTGTGTAGCTCTCAACAAGATCAGTAGGATTTCGTTAAAATATTTCATCTTCGTTTGTATTATATATGTACTATCAGCAGAAGGTCCTAATTAGTCGGATCTCGATCGTCACTTTGAAGCAATTCCGTTACCTCAGTAACTAGAACAAATTTCATCCAAACCTGCAGAATGCGCATTTTCAGTTGCTTATTCAATGGTCTCGCGCATATGCGTTGTACTTCTCCGCTGGGAATGTGCACATTCTGGTCATAATTAAAACACCAGGCATTAATTATTGACCGCTTTACTTCGTTTCAAGACTGCTCTATATTTTTAAAACTCCTTTATTGTATAATTGTCCTAAAATGAAATCAGTATGCGGAGTACCATATATGATAACTTACCTGGCACATGGGCGAATAACAATACGAATGGCATGAATTAATTTTCATCCAAAAACTCGGTCATTCATACGACAGTAGGCTCGCATATAGTCCTAGTATACCTCGAGTAATACTATATGATATAACTTTAAAGGCTTTTTAAATACAATTTGAAAACTCTCTTTATATTCATTTAAGATCATAAATAATAGCTCTTTTTTCGGAAACAGGGTCAGTACTGCAATTGGGTAATTCCCTAGATAGCACACTATAACAACACCGATATTGATTTAAAAAGAAATGCACGATACGTTGAGATAACCTTCATACAAAAGGCAATCACTGAATGCCGGCGAGTTGTTACAGTCGTCCCAACAAGACTAGTTTCGAACGATGCAAAATCACAGTACTCCAGTATATGTTATGTTTTTCATGTGCGGCGCTCACCCTCTCGTTGCTAAGTGTCAGCAGGACAATTTGATATACAGAAACCCAAGCCATAAAGCTTAGCTCATTTCTATTTTTATGCTCCATAACCGAGTTTGCTCCAAGGAAAATTTACAGCTACGCAAACTTTGATGTGGGGCCCCGAATTATAAAGCTATATTGTAAGGTTAATGAATATAGCGATGGAAATTCAAGCGAAGTATGAAATTACAATTGTACAAATCTGGAATTACAACGGCACAAAAAAGGCACAACTGCATGTTAGGACAAACCCTCAATTAAATCTTTAATAAAGACTAACCATGAAATTTATTTATAATTTATTTACTATTTAATCTACAGCTGTTCAATTTAGCTGTAAATATTAGTGTAACTTAACTTTTACCACATGACCTTGTTGATACTTTATGTGACCGGATCATTAATGTCATCAGCTGTACATTTGGTTCATTTTAGTTGTCAACAAATCCTATTTTTCTGTGAGATCTATCAAAGAAAACGAAATCCGCGCTCAGTGTGAGACCGCTCAGTAGAAACACGAGGCGCTCAGTGCGTATCGCCTTCAGTACGAGCCCGCTCAGAACGAGGTTCAAGTGTATTTTCCTTTCTTTCTTTTGCTAGAGTGACTCAGTACTGTTATAAAGATAATACTGAGCTTAATATTTCAATATCACAAAAACCTGCTAAATCCATTGCTATGGCATATGAATTTGTATTCAGCACATAAATGTCAACCAGAACAGTGGTCTAAAGGTCTTGGCTTGAGTGGGAGTTGTGGTAAATATGCATAGAAGCTCCAAGAAATATTGTAGTCCCTGCAAAAATTCCTACATAAAAGTTTTCTTCAGATACACTCGGAGAAAACTATCAGAAAATGATTATTTGGAGAGACTACAATATTCGGCACTTTGAATGTGTGGCTAACTTGTAGGCGTTTTAGTCACATTTTGTTAATTCAACTTAGTCAATTGCGTATTGATTTTTTGAGCAGTACGTACATAATAATTTACGAACAATGCAGGAAAGTTATTCCGTCTTGATTAGCAAGACCAACTTCATCATCATTATATTTATAATGATGGCGCGAGCCATCATTATAAATGTCGACAGAAAATTAGTATTTCAGAAAACCCCAGTTGTCTCCTGTGCCGGGCTTGTATTCCCTGGAAATAAAAATACAACGTGATTTATTATACAGTACAGATTTGTTTATTATCGTAGAATTTCCACTGGTTCGACATGGAAGGCCCCGCCAAGCCATGAAAGTAGGTAAATTTTATCGATAGCGTTAGGTGAAAAAATAATAGGTATTCCCTCAATGAAGCATATTGCAGTAGAGCTTCAGATTTTACAGAGACGATGTTAGATGTATGACCCTTATCCACTGCACAGATGCTTGTATAAGTTATTGAAACCCTGAAAGTGGCATTCTCCACGGAAGAAAATGTGTGTACACGCATCGATGTATGAAATACATTTAGGTGAAGTTTACTTCTGAAGAGCATGAACAATTATTAACAACTTCGAGCTTTGAAAAATTATCTGTCCCACCTTCAATCTCTTTACTTTCTCTTGTGAGTTTAACTGCTGGATACTGTAATTAGTTTAAACTGCGTTCTTCCATTTGAGCAATTTCTTAAACTATGCTGGAGCGGTTCCCCCTTTGGGACCATGTGGCAATATCATGCCTTATGAAAATCGGAAGTCGATTAAAGATTCTGACGTCTCTTGCTAAAGCCAAGCCAACTCGATCGTATACTCCAACTGGAAGCCATACCGGCTTTTTCGTAGTGCATATAGATGCCCGCTAGTCGCCCGAAGAATGCAAGGTTGTAGTTGACCTCAGATTGACGGAGCTATAGAGTCCGAGGCGGACGGCTTATGCAACGACTATGCGCCCAACCCCTTTTGCATCGATCGTCCTCATTTCTGGTTATGGGTCTGTGCTCTTGCTAGCAATGAGTGTGAATGCCAGAAACGCTGAGGCTGCAAACTGATCATGTCAAAAAACGTACCTACCTACCTACCTTTTTTTTCTCCTGCCCCCTATATCCTACCAATATAATGGCAATAGCTCATAGAGTGCCGGGGCGTATGTTCCGCTGTCTCTTTGGGAATGGGCCTATTGGTTCGTTTACTGCCGCCTATCTAATCTAATCTAATCTACTTGGCCGGTGAGCTCAGGAAGCGCGCCACTCCTGCATCCTACCACCGCAGAGGTGTGTTGTAATCGCCATCTCTGGGTTACCGGTGCCACACCCGTGACCCCGCCGCTGCAAGCTGCTTACCAGTCTTAATTCGAACAGCAGTTACGATTGCCACACGGCTTACCGTTACGCTGGCCTCCAACGTCTATGTCAAATAAAGAGAACCAAATATCATGCTGATGAATAATGAAAATATACATGCTTTGAGCTTTTGCCAACGAAAATACAATTGACAGACTTTCATTACTACAAGCTTACACCGATCGTCGGTAGATGGCGCTTTCATAACCGAATTTCAAGTTACGGTTATTATTTTTTGGTTGTGGTGGCCCCACTGGGTTATCATTACAATACGTGCCATTGTTACGGACATTGTTGTCCTCACAAAAGAAAATTAAGAGTTGATATACGGCAGTAAATAATCGAACTTCTGAAACCTACGGAACACCAGAAAACCAACAGGCAAAACTGCATTCTTTAGTCCTCGTTTTTATCAACCTTATCTACCTCACTGGCGCATAATATATCTCGATACATAGTTGTTTATTTGTTCTCAATTATAGAATATATATTGCCCCTCTCAAAGATCACATGATAGTTGACAGTCCACACCTGCCAGGTGGCGCTGATTGTAAACTGACAGAACCTCAAAAAACTCCTTTCCAGTGAGCATAGCGTCCTGAAACAAAAAATAATCCTTGCATACACAAGAAACGATTCTTTTAAAAGAAGCACGCATGTATGTATTAGGTCTGATCAACGGCAAGTTGTAAAATAAACATCAGCAAATATTCGGAATATTTTGGCGTCCTAAAATTCAATTGACTTCGCCATAGTTAATATCTAGGTATGAATATGCGTTTTTTGTTGATAAACGCATTTCTTGCCTCATCAAGAACAGTTTACTTTTTCTTTGAGGTCTTTCTGTTGACTGGAAAAGATTTTATCGAAGTTTAATCAAATTGCCATCAGGCCATTTTGAGAGTTGGACGGCGTAGTCAAGCATCGTGTGGTCTGTGTCGCTCACTAAACATGCTGCTCAAGTTATTCGGATAAATTGAGCGTTCAATAACAGATGACATTTTAGGAATTGCCTAATGGCTGAGAAGGCTTGGGAAACGCTGGAGTGAGAGAGAAGTAGCTCTCTGCTTTCAAAGATAATAGTTGTTGACGGCGGCTTGAGACACCTTCCGGCTATCGATACTGGGAGCGGTCAAGGAACGTCACACAAGAAAAATTAGACCAGCGATTATAATACTATTTCCCAACTGGCCAGTCTCTTTCATAACAATGATTAAAAATGTGCGCCCACCACCAGTAGAAAAGTACATAGAATGGAGGCTGTTCCCAACTGTCCATGTCCATGCTACTGTCTGGAAATAAGACCCATTGCACTAGCAAGCAGATCTATTCGAGTATGATGGGTAACTGGACGAAAGTGTGTGCTCATGAACTGAAATCAGAAAATGACTAATCAAACTATGTATATAACCTTGAACGCCTCGTGGCGTAAGGCTATCACCCACGATGGGGGAGGGCACTGAAAGTGTTGAGTTATAATTTTGACGTTTTTCACATCTATGTCGACCCACCTGACAGCCTGAAAAAGAATGTGATCATAGGTCAATTTCTTCTTGTATTTTTTGGGCGGAAGGACATTCACGCGAATATTACCGAGCCGCAGACAGGCCGAAAACATTGTCACCTCCCTCACTCGGTTCCGCGGGCGATAACAATTAGCACAGCAAAAGGCTGTCTAATCGTAAATCTTACTAAGCGCGGAGATTACCGTGGCAAAGGCAAAACGCTACAAACCTCGTTTTGTGGAAAAATGTAAGAAAAATTTAAAAGTTATTTGCATTTTACCCCAGAGATATTGTTCACTTTTGCCCCGACATTTAAGTTAAAATGATGCCATCAGCGGTGCAAATTGTCCGACTTCTTCCATTACATTCCCCGACATACCCCGACCGCATTGGAGTGGGAAGAAC
>LQNS02007216.1:22053814-22073462 GCA_001587735.2 Parhyale hawaiensis
GAATGACTTTCCTCCGCAGCTGCTTAATCATGTGAAGACTTCCTGATATGGCAAAGTCTTACTCACCTTGGCGTCTCGATCTTGCTTTTATCTTTGTTGCGCAGCTTCTTTGAGGCTGAAGAGATTTTCGCTGATCCTCACGAATCCTTGAGGCCTGCCATACCGTAATGCATTTGCACTGTGGCGTCAGAGGAGCCAAAATAAGTCTTCTAGTCATTTCAGACCAAACGCAGACCCCAGTTCAACATAGTGGAACGTGCCACCAAATACAGAATTTTTAGCTCAGAAATGAAACATTGCAAGCGTTTGTGGGTGTTCTCTATGCAGAGTGAAAGCAATTGTCTATGTTTTTTAGTTTTAATGCAACTTTCGTAGACGTGATATGTCATTTCAAAAGAAATTTCTTGACATATTACAAGTGGATGCTTTCCAAGTATAGAGATTTGTTAAGCTAGTGTCGGGTTGCTGCGGTCACGTCCTCATGACACTAACCCAATTAAAAATTTTCGGTGGAACAAGCGCGGCGCATGGTGTGTACCTGGTAGCCTTTTTGAGCGGGGCATCCGTGAGGCTCGGGTGCTGCACGGTCGCTATGCGCGTTTTGAAGGTGGCACGGGCGATCTCGTTCCGAACATAAATCACCCATACAGGGCGCGCTTGCCCGACCGTGTTCCGCGGATATTCTGCGTCTTGGCCAAAACAGCAGCATACTGCTATACTTCTGCGGAGGCGCGTATTGATTATCTACCTTGTGATGATGCATGTTTGTAATATGAATGTTGCTAAACTTGGCAAATACCACCGAGGCTCCTGTCTAATGTTTTAGGTTGACAATTTTAACAACGTGTATTGTCTAGGTGAATGACAGATCATAGTCTGCACATCCTGTGTTGTTTTCTTTTCTATTGTTATGACACTTGCGACTGTGATTTATAAGTTTACTTCGTCAAATAATTTGATGTAGACTGTCTTACCAACCCCTGCCGAATGAAAATGTTAAAAGCAAATCTTAGTCTACACATTTTGCTTATACCTATAGTTAGACATATAGGAACGTCATGTATTAGTTTTACTAAATGACCGCCATTGGCTTCAGCGTCCCATAAGTGAACTAGAGCACTCTCAGAGCGCATACCTCCGCCAAGCGAGGCAACGGTAGCAAAAAATTCAAATTGACTCTGAAAACCATGATTTTCTTTTTATAAACTCCAAAACTTAATAATTTGTGCCTTTTGATGGTAACGATTTCTTGTGCAATTTTCTTGACAATCCGTTCATAACTTTTTTGAGTTATACTGCTAACAAACGTTAAGGCAAACATGAGTCAAACATACGAACAAACAAACCGATCTGCACCAAAACTTAATCAGTTATGTTTTTTAACAATACTAATAACCCCTATAAATTTCATGAAGATCCATTCATTACTTTTTGAGTTATTGTGCTAACAAGCATAGAGTTAAAAACAGTGACAAATGAACAAACGAACGAACAAACGGACCATTATCAAAATTTTGTCATTTACTCTTTTCTATATACCCAACAACTCACGTTAATTTCATGTGAATCCATCCATGACTTTTTGAGTTATGGCATTGAGAAAAATAAGACAGGCAAACAAACGGATAGACGTATCTTCACGAAAAGTTAATCATCTGTTCCTCTCAACATACCTAACAATGTCTGTAAGTTCGTCTAAATCGGTTCAGAACTTTTTGAGTTATCTTTGCGAAAGACAGACAGATAAACACGACGAGGACGACGAAAACATAACCTCCTTGGCTGAGGTAATAACACTTTTACGTGGGCGTATTCTCAATTTAGTAAGACTGTTTAAACTGTTCGTATATATTTGAGTGTTTGAGAATGAATAAAGGAGTAACGGTGTAACTATAAACACGTAGACGTACTGTTTTATTAAGCAATGACATAGAAGGAGCATTTGCTGAAAAACAATCTCTCTCAACAGATACCCATACAATGATCAGTACAAATGAAGCATATCAGCTCCATTAAAGAAATATCATGGATATGGTATATACCGAATTCCATATGGACCACTAAATGGGATCAAGTTCAATTTCTGTACACCCTGAACGGAAATTATTTGTGCTGTTTGATATATATATATATATATATATATATATGTATGTATGTATATATACACTAAATACTTTCTGTTGAGGTTACCAGGAAGTTCAAAAGTATTCGGCCAGTGGGCAGTCGGGCACCTTCTGGCAGTTCACGTATAGAAACTTTTTCCTCTGTTCATTCCAGATTCTCATGCGCAGCTCTGACTGCTGGTAATTGATATGACGAAAAATTGAATACCTTTGAGAAGTTTTTCGATTCCCGTCTTTTCTACGAGGATATCGTCTTCAGATAAACCTATGCCGTGTTTTCCGATGATGACGTCCGCCCCTTGGATGCACAACGTGCAAGCGCTTCTGGATGTACTTACGTCCAGCTACAACTGTATCAGATTTCGTTCCTGGCTCCATTTTATCACTGTTACATATTGAAGAGGCCGGCGTTCATATAAGTGCTACTTCCGCTCCGGTAATTACTTCTCTTTGCTTGAAACACGTGCATTTAAATTAGAGAATAGTTAATATTATGCTTCTAATTATAAAGACAGCAAAAATGCAGCCTTCAGTTTAATTGAAAGTACGGAAAGTTGCACACCGGCTGCTATATATATATATATATATATATATATATATATATATATATATGAGTTGCATTCTTACCGGAAACGAAACAACCTTAACAGACGGCTGTGTTTTCTAGCTAATAACTAATGATACAACAAGTTCCAGAAAGTAAAACATTTGAAAATGATTATTGAGCTTCCATTGATTGCGCTTCATCTATGTTAGATACATTATTAACAATTATTCTTGACGTGTCGAAATTAATGATGAACACTAACTACACTGCTTTTTATAATTCAGAGGTTATAATACACAGTCACACGCTCAAACAACGAGCTGATGCCCTGCTTGCACGTCGTTCACCTTCAGCACTTCTATCTTGGGTGCCGACGTTCTTCGTCTGCTCATAAACCTAGCGTTCGATTGCATGTTAAGATCGGACGCTCAACTTGATGCGAGGATGAGCATCTCGCACTTCGATCATGCTGCCAATCACATGAACTTGACATGGGAAACTAAGAGACCAACTGAGGGCGCTTCAGACTGGCCAGAAAAATTCGAACTTTAGGGCTTGGCTTGCCCCGTATTTCAGGCACGAGCTCTGCCTTCGACAAGTGGAAACGAGTTTCAGGCGTTGACGCTTCAATTATTCTGCATCAATATTAAACACAACACCGCGCATAACATTTATTGATGTACAGTTACCACTTCCCGTTTCCCGTAACGATTCTGTAACGAAATAGTTGCTTGTGTCTATGAGCTGAGAGGTAACGAACTAGCAGACCGGCGGAGATTTTGCTCGTTGATTTTTGCCACTGTCACTTAAAGCAGGCGGAATCCATGATCCATACTTGTGAACCTTTTCCATCGAGTGAAGATGCTTCTGTAGAGCTAAGTGGGTGCATTCCCTTTTCACTGGCATTGCACGGTCGTTTGACGAGGATTTTCGGACAAAAGATGGCTTAATCGTTGTTCATCGATCTCAACTGGACGACCAGGACAAAATGAGTCTTTGAAGTCAAAATTTTAATTTTTGAACTTGTCATTCCAGCAACAAACGGTCCTTTCAGTTATGGCACCCTCTCCAAACACAGTGCATGTACCGTGAAAAGCTGCTGTGGCCTAAGAACCTTTGTTGAGAGCAGAAAGACGGAGACATCCAAACTGCTCGTTTTTCTCTACACGGTATTCCATATTGGAGGGCTGAAAAGAGAACAACTAGCACTGCCTATTAATACTCGAAAACAAGAAAAGAAACTGCAAGAGTTTTTATATATCATTTTTGGAGAAATAGATTCCATAATTGTAAAATTCAGTACATTCTAAAATCTTATAAAAAACGGCTATAACTTAGTTTCTAACTCGGTAGTATGTCCCCCGTTGCAACACGCTCCACTGTATTTCGCACACTATAGAACTGGAATAAGATAATATTCAGTTGTATTTGATCCGCCACATTACGCATAAATCTTTAAACCGTGGTCAGGGCACTCAATTGAGAGATGATATATCCCGATTATTTTACTGCTGCCGCATGCTACCCGCCGTTCACATACTAGCAAATGCAATAACGGTGCTAGCAAGTCTAGTGTCTGTACTTTACCAGCTTCTTCATACAATGCATGCTATGTTATGCCCACGATAGCTAGGCCTGGCGTGCTTGACTGGTGTACTAGCGGAGCCGGGATTGAGCGACGAGCTAGCCGAGCGGTCTTCATGAAGCCCTTTTGAGCTGAGTCAGCAAATGTGCTTGGTATCAACAGCTACCGTGGTGCACTTACCTTAACTAGAAATGGGAGGGTAAGGGGGTGGGGCATTGAACCGTACGTCTATGGCCCCATAGTTCTTAACGACCCGTGGTCAACTGCAGCTGTACTTACTCCTCTCGGGCCAGTTTGTCGATATCTGCAGCACGAACCCGTGCGTGTGGGTTTTCCAGTGAAGGATGCAGTCACTTTATGGTTAAAGCTTTTCATATCTAAGCAAGGGGGTCGAATATCTGCGCTTTCCTAGAGATCCTGATCACTCCTTCGATCCATGCATGTTACCAGCACGAGCTGCTCCATTTCTCACAGGTTTAATATTAAATAAACTATATTTCTTCTTGTATTTTACAGTATTTAAAACAATGTTGTCTTTACCATGGAGTCGAAGTAGTCGCTACATGAAAGCTACTGGTCACTCGTCTCACGGCACCAGCTGCTCCTTCTCACACGCACTTAATATCAAAGAGAAGCTATTTCCACTCGTAACACATTGAAAACTATTTAGTTACACCAAAGAGCCTCATTTAAACGCTTCACAAGAACTCCTGATCACCCATCTCGCATCGCCAGCAGCTCCATCGCTCACACAATACAAGCGAAAATAAACGCACACGCAGCTGGAGCCACGGCGCTCCAGAAGGACCCCTGATGTGATAAATGACCCCCGGGACCCTGAGCCGTTACTGAGCGCAACACAATATTCTGAGCTGCGGGATCTCACCAAACGATCGCTTCATCTTGCAGGAGGATCCGCTGTCGCTGCAAGAATTATCACATCATCTAATGAGAAGCGGCTAATGAGCCTGATCCATTAGGGGATCTGGCCTTGCCCCACTTCCTCATCTTCCCCTGCTTACTGTTGACCTTGCGAGGGGCTTAGAGAAATGAACGCAATGCTCCCTTGATGTCATGTAAATAGATAAGTAGGGTAGCAATTAATGCATACATGACTGATACAAGTTAGTGATGGTACAGGGAGTCTTAAGCAAAATATGTCTTGGTGATATGCACTTGAAGAAATTAATCCTCTGTCTCTCTCATTGAAACTTATTTTATCTGTGCTCGAAAGACAATATCCACTTCATAACTCTATGCACTCTGCAATTATAACTCCAAACATGGGTTTTTAATTATGGAATTTTTATCATAAAACATACACCATAAGGTTAATATGATAATACCACCCCTTTTATGTGATGCTCTGAAACACTCCTCGCTTCTTAAGCGTTTGCCGGACAGATACATTCTCTTGTTAATATCATCATAGGGTCAAGTATTACAGTTCTTATTCTTATATAGTCTGACCCATCCTCAGACCCATCCGTCAAGCCCATCAAAAGTTGCCCTACTGTCATCTGCAAATTTGATGTCATTTTATGTTTTTTTTCATCTGCTTTTGATGCCATTGCAACCATAATTTTATGTGTCGGGGAGTCATTATATTATTGTGGAGGTTGTTTTTCAGGCTTAAGGTTTTTACCCATGTCACGGAGCAACGACATCTTATTTTTGGTACGTATGGCAAATTAGCTGCAACAAGTTTTTCCCGATGTCTGTCCTGGCTTATTGAGTAATTGCCTCCTCACAGAACGGAGGTCGCGGGTAGTCACTGTTCTTAGCACTCCACAATCTGATTGAGTTCTCCTAGGTGATGAGTCTGCCAAATGACGCTCAACAGTGACGACATGGCGGCCGGTGGAGCGTACTATCACTTCTGGAGGAATTCAATTAACAGTATCTTTCACAACGGCAGCTTTTTCAGCATCAGTAAGACTCTTGCGCCTTCCTATCTAACAGTAACTTTCAGTAGTTATTTTCGTGGCACACCTGGAAATTACACTACGTATTGTATCTCGTCAAAGAAGACATCAACCCCAGCGACGACAGGTGAAACCTGTTGCCATGAGAGCAGGGTCCCAACACATAAATTACAAAAAATAATAATGTTAATACCCTGGAACGCTAACGTAATTGGTAAAGCTAACTGCATGGCACGGGGTTTAGTGATATAACACTACGGTTACGTTCATTCGGGCGCTGAAAGTAAGCCTTTGAGGCTTAGTTTGTCTGAGACTCCAACCAAAACCTTGGGCTAGGCCACGCTGAATTGTGTTGCAAGTGTTAGAAGCAACGCGGTGACTTTGAGCCATCTAAAGACTCCATTTTACGGAGCAAAATTGAGAGTCTGGATTTCTGAAGGCAAACCGATTAAATACCAATGCTTGAAATTTCATTCGCCAGATCGGAACCAACGCACATGTGGGCAGTAACAAGCATGGAGTGTTTGATTTTGGCGTTCAATCGAATATGTCATATATCTATAAATTCTTATATGAGTTTTATTTCTTCTTAGGTTTAAGAATAATAATTACTCATTAGCGTTGTTTAATTTGCAAAAAAAGTAGGTTCAAAAATAAAAATCGTTCTCAAAATTGTTTGTTTTTCTTAAAAAAAAGTTTGTTCTGCAGTATACTGTTTTTTGCTATTCTAATTTTTTGAATAAGTTCTCGATACCAAGGTAGTTTTTTTTTATTTAAGCAGTTTACGGAAGTGCCGCCTTAGTTGCACGTCAGGCTAGGCTGCGTTTGGAGGTCGAGCGATGCTAAAAAGTTTGCTTTCGAGCTTCAGAACTGGGAATTTTGACCTTTGATCTCAAGGACGGGTCACGCACCTGTCAACAAAATCGAGTTAGGTAAGAAGAATTGGATCAACTACTTCAGCAACATCCACGCGAAACGAACAGAGCACAGGCAGAGGAGCCAGATTATAATAAAAGAAACCCTGGGCTGAGCCACTCGGGCAAGTGATGTGGCACCTAGTATGACTATACTGTGAAGTTGCAACCGCATTGCTGTAACTGTAAAAACGTTTAAAGTCGCCCAGTAAAATCTTGAGTTGGTTAAGATTGAAAAAAATACTGGTACTGTGCTGCCCTACTTGTATAATAAACAGATGTAGGTGGTTAACTAACATCATAAAGTATTATGGAATGTAGTTGTGTACGCTATGCTTATATTGCTGCGTAGTTTACAAGGTAAGGTAGGCACATCAGTTTTCGGAGTTTAAACCAAATTTATTTACATGATGGTTGTTCTCGCTCATTTCAAATGAGCCGCTTCGGCAATAGGTTATATTTCCCTTGGACTGTCTCGATTTTGAATCTCATTTTCTGTGGACCATATTGTCATTGAATCATATATTGTTTGAATGCTTGTGCCTTTGAAACTTCTTTTGTTAAATTTGGTCAATCGAGATTCGATATTTTAATATAGAATGCTATTTCTTTCTTAAACAAAAAAGAAAAATATATATTGATGAGAATATCTACAGACGCTAAGAATAGCACCTACTCTTACTGCTGCGCAAACTAACTAATATACCAATTGAGGATGCCTACTTGCACTAAAATTCGACAATGACTGCTAAGACTATACTTTAATTACTTTAAGCCCGTCAATTTTACGGCCAAATCCTTTTTACAGTCAGACATTCGCTGCCAAGAATTCTAAAGTAAGTTCTTATTGACATTAATGAGTAGTGGAAAATTCCATTTGAACCAGGAGGCCTTGACTTTGCTCTTCCAAAAGCTCAGTTCAAACTTCAAAAACTTGAGACGTCTAATCGAATGATCTTCTTAAGTTTGCTTCGATCGCTGCCATTGGCCTTTCTTTCAGAAAATTGTTCAAGGGAGTACTGTGNCTTCCAAAAGCTCAGTTCAAACTTCAAAAACTTGAGACGTCTAATCGAATGATCTTCTTAAGTTTGCTTCGATCGCTGCCATTGGCCTTTCTTTCAGAAAATTGTTCAAGGGAGTACTGTGGTGAAATTCCTTACTCGCACGTGCTGGCGTAATATTTCGACGAACATGTGCTAAGCATTTTTTCTTTACTTTTCGTTGTGGTTCTCAAGTGCAGAGACAACGAGCTGTAACAGGTCAATGATAATTCGTTGAGGTGACATTAATAAGTAGTATTAGTTAAATACTGTACTGTTTAGTACCAAGCTGCTATGCTTGGCAACTTCTGCAATATTTTTTTTTTTTATTCAACAAGCGAAATTGCAAATGACGGACATATCTTTTGGCCTCTAAAATCTAAATTTTCTATAATGCAAAATAGATCTCTCCTTCCGACAGTTACTTATATTATTCTTATTGAAGAGAATAGAGGACGTCTTGGTTGATTTTAGGTTTCCATCATGATAATAATGACTTCATCAAGACAGGAGGTTTATTAGCCTTATTAGGCTAATATTATTAGCCCTATTAGGTTTATTAGCCCTATTAGGCTAATGAACCTCCTGTCTTGATGAAGTCATTATATTATTCTATTTGTAGTTCCATCCATCCATACATACGTCCATTTGGTCTGCCGCACCCAATGCTTGCAGTACGTACTGTATATGAGCCAGGTAGATGAAACATAAAGCATTGTAGATGTCTTCTTGGGAACTACGGCAGTCGTCTCTAAGGTGCTAATCCTTACAGTACTAGTAGATGATACTTCACTTATCCTCCCCCCCCCCCAACCTTACCTACCTTGATTCCTTGATGATACTTCGGATGAGGTCCAGGTGGCGTTATGCACGCTACCCATCTTGCGCAGAGGTGATGCTGCAGTCCGTGACCAGCGGGATGGCTAACAGCGAGTTATCCCCACAGTTCACGCAGCCGCTTACAATAGGTTTATCTGGCACTTTCAGTAAGTATGCGTCTAGTAAGTTTTTTTTTTAATTTCGCAGTCTCTGTACCGGTGGCATTTCGGATGTGACGTGGCATTTTGTTGAATAACCTCGCCCCCCGAACTGCAAAACTATTAGAATACTTTGTGGCCATTGCATACCACCAGTTTTGATCGGATGTCGCACCTCACAAATGCGACCAATACGATCTGAGTGTCTGGCCTGGATTCATCCACTGACGTTGACAGAAAACCCTTCTAGAATTTTCCATACATATATGATCGTAAAGCGCTCGCATCTCTTTTGAATGGAAAACATTTAAAGTTGAGCAAGTCTTTCGTGACGGTATAAATCTTGCATGTCCGGATTTTGGCAGTAAACGATCGGTGGATAGCCTCTAGGCGCTCTAAGTCTTTCCGTTTGCTTGGTATCCAAAGAGGTGAACATTATTCAATCCTCGGTAGTATTAGTTGTTTCCATAAGGTGAGCATTGTGTCTACCTCTCGTGAAGAGCAAGTTCGAAGCACCCATCCGCTCCACTTCTTGCCTATAGCAACAACTCGAGCCACGTGATCTCCAAAAATGGTATTGTCTTGTATTCTCACTCCAAGATCTCTTAAAATTTGCTTTCTTTCGATTTCGCTCCCATCTCTCGTCTTGTAGGACGAAGATTCAGTGAGGGAGAAGTTGTTTCTGTACCGTAATAGTTCAATTTTGATTCGTTGAAGGTCATGTTGTTAATCGATGTCCAGTGAAAGATGTTGTTTGATCTAGTTGCACATTCGGTACGTCTGCCATTGATTGTACCGCTGCTAATATCCGTGTGTCATCAGCGAACGATGACGGAACGGCAAGCTTGCATTGATGCCCATATCATTTATCATGATAAGGAAGAGTATTGGACCAAGCACGGTGCCTTGTGGCACCCCACTGAGTCTCGGCTGTCGTTTGGACACTTTATTATTTATAATTACACTTTGGGTTCGGTTTTTCCGGAAAGCTGCGATCCACCTTAGACATTTTTTACGGATGCCCATGTTGAAAAGCAAGGGGAGGTTTTCACAGCTTCCTACTACATACTGTTGTATCTGACAGAACACTGATGCTTGCTAGGTTGCAGATTCATGGCGAAACTTTCACACTTCACAGCTAACAACCGGGTTCGGCCATCAATTATGGATGAAACTTCTGTTTCGAAAAATTTCTACCGGTGCCTGGTGGTTGTAGGTATTTTTCTAGGACTTTTGACAATGAGTTGTTTGAGAGTTACTCTGACAATGACTCAATAATAACAATCATCATACGATCTTAGCTGTATATTTAATCTTGATAAGATAATCCTATCCTAAATGAGAGCTCGGAAAATAGTATTACATGTACTGTGTTGCACAGCATGAAATAGTTAATCCCATTTTGTATCATTCTTGTAGCCATATTGATGGATTATGTGTCTTGCAAATCATATATTACAATGAGCAGATAACCGGAAAGGAGCTCTTTTTGTTTTGCCTCATTGTTTTCAGCATTTTGCAGGTAGTCGAAATAAAACACAATGAAAAAAATCCTAGAGTTAAGCTTTAGCAACGCATTGAATCAAAGACCTATGATAACTTATGATATACTTTCAAGTACATCAAAATTCCTTGATCTCCTTAGGCTGGCATTATCTTAGAGAAATATAAATTGTGCTGTCTCTTCATATGAAGCCATAAGTCGACTCACGTTTAGGCTGTACGTAGAATAGGATATACGCTTTCTATGCCTAATTTCCAGCAGCTGCTTACGTGATGGCACTGGCTGCTTGGCCTGTGAACATGATACTTTACCATTGTCAATAAAGAGAACTACATTTCAACTGTCTTATTCAGCCCCGTTGCAACTGCGGCTGCCTACTTTCGTCTACATACAGTTTAGGGATATTGCACACACATACATTAGGGGGCTAGCTTGAGGCGATTCGACCCGGAGACTCAAGCCAAGCACAGCGTAACCGCCAGGGCAGCGCTATGCAAGTTAAAAACAAGTCTTGCAGTGGACGACCTGCAGGCTGCGCCGCTTCCCGCTCCACTACAGCGAGGATTTAACAATTGTGTTACTTACCGATTTTACGAAACAATTACTGCCGAATATATCTTCAATTTTAGTCCCACTCGAACATGGAATTATCCAGGAGGGAATCATCCCTCACTATAGTTTTGCCACGTTTTCACAAGCAACTCAATTCGAAAGTAGGGCTCAGCCTGACGTAATTTCTCTCAGGCTGTGAATTCTCGGCAAGAATCTTGTCTGTTTCTGACCCACAACTCTGCTAGTCACGTGATAGCAGCAGTTCGTGCCCGGCTTCTGTTTCCGTCAGGGTGCTTAGCAAATTTAACTTGTCATATGATTAAAAAATTATGTGATATTAGGGCTTCCGCTGCTTCCTAAAAACACTTTTCTACGCTATGAAACCATCTATATATTTATGTAATACTAAATTTGTAATCTTGTCATTTAATTGTTTATTTACCAGTAATATTGCTTGCACACCTCATGGGATTTAATGCTTTCAGTATCAGATGGCGTGAAACTAGAGTATTATTGGAACCGTATAGCTAACGAAAGGCATAGGTTTTAATTAAGTTGTTACTGCAGCCTAGCGCTTACTGCTCTGGGGTGTGGATAAGGAGAATTAGGAAAGAAAAGGGACAACTACAAACGAACTAGACACTTGGGCGGAGTTGCTAGAATTAGGCAGAAACGAAAAGGATGAAATTATATAGTGATTTTATTCAATTTTGGACAGTGAAGTACTCGTAATTTCTATAGTGCAATAAAATGAATATAATACGTATGAAGCCAAATGATCCAAAGGGTCACTGACGAGATAAGTAATTACTATTATTAAGCCTTGAGCTTAGGCACCAGTACCTTGTTCTCTTGTGTCATGATAGCAATGTTTAGCCGTTATTTTGGTAGTACATCGACTGCCAATGTGACTTTACCTGTTGAGTGCCTCTTCAGAGTAGAGATAAGAGTTTAAGCTCATGTATCGATATATTTTGGTTAAAAAAACTATTTCAACTATATTATGTGTAGCTAATCTATTTTTTCATAATTCGCTTCAAAATAATTTCAGAAAAATGAAAAGCTAACGAATCTGCATCTATGGCAAATTGTACTAAAATTAAAATTTAATAAGGACTAGATTATCGGGTCTATCGTTGCAGCACAAAAATGGCTCACTAGACGGCAAAACTGTAGTCACTCTGGACACTTTTCGCTAGTGTCTGACATTTTCAAATCAATTAACTAATTAAAGTCATAGTGTAACAAGGCTGGTCGTAATGACCAACTTTTAATGTATTTGAAACTGGAATGTGTGTACAATGTCGACGACCTAAATTAAAACATCCTCAGCTCTATGCCATATTGCCAAACATTGGGAGAGGCATCCTCCACAGCTAAGAACACCTCCTCCAGGTGTCACGAACTCTTATGGCTATGACACACGCTAGCCAAAAGCTGAGGAAACTCTAGCAAACGCGCAAGATTTTTTACGCAAAAAACATCTCTTCATTCATACGTGAGCCTGGTCTGTTGGTCAAAAAACATCGAACTCTGTTCATCTAAAAGACGTTGTGATGGCTTCAGACTAAACACCATGACAAATATACATCTGACAGGCATAATAAATATATAATAGAAGCTACTCAATGCCTTCAAACGTAATACTAAGTCTAATTATATGATAGAATACCTTGAAAATAGAAACCGGTGCAGCTCCGAAAGTGAGCTGAACGTCCTACCCTCCGAGAGATGTCTCTGGCCAGGAAACAAAGAGTGTAACGAACCATAGCAACCCAGACAAGCGTATACTATCATCTTCAAATGCTAGCAACATCTATCTCAACACAATACGATATAAATGAATAAATAACACTGAATTAAAGATGGGAAATATGCGCTGAAAATGTTAACCGCTATCTATGTCAGTAGCTGACGCTCTTTGCTTCCTGGTGGTGGCGGTTTGTTGACAGAATTTCGCGCGCTTAGCCAGTGAATCGAGCGCAAAAGTGCTGCATGCTCCGTCCTAGAGTTTTGCGCAAAAGCGAGAGTGTGCGGGTTTTTAGACGTCGATTTCGCGCGCAAAACTCAGATACTCGTTCTGATGGATAGCGTGTGGCATGAGTATTAAGCTCCGCAAATCAGTGGCTATGATCGTCTCACTGGCTGAGATCTTCCCCTTTTTGCTTCTTTATTCCTCAGTCCTCTACATCCTACTAACATAATGGCAATGGCTCATAGAGGGCCGGGGTAAGTCTCGGGGACTCTCTGGGAATGGACCTGTTGGTCCGTCTACTGCCACCTATCTAATCTAATCTAAAGAAAATCAATTGGTGAGAACTTCATTTTTCTCTAGAATATCAAACACGACAATCCTCCGGCTTAGCAGGTAAGCACTTGATATACAATTATTGTTAACGCTGATAGCATTCAGCGTCATGCAAAAGAGCATTGGGCATCGATATACCAGCTGGTTACAAACCTATGGGCTATACAGTAACTGTGGTACAGGTAGACGACTCCTTGGCAATGAAGCATTTTAACCCTGTGTTATTAAGGTGGCCCCACGTGTGATGACGTCATCATGAAGAGTAGCAGCGCTTAGAGCACTCGCCTCAAAATATAACCGTCCAGACCGCTCGGTACTATGTACTAAACTGTCTTCATGACGGTAGTGGAAATGAAACTCACATACTGGTTAGCTTAGAGGGCAGTTTTCCTTAAGGAGATGAAACTTTATCCTTGAATCAAAGTTCACACGATAATCGAATGAACGAGTTCTCCCAGCTAATCGTCCAAAATGTTTTGTTGAGGACTCGTATACCCAACTGTGTGTTTAGCAGGAATGTTACTTAAATGTTACCCAGCATGTCAGTTTTCTCAACAGCTACAGCTGTGTGCTTAGGATATCATTTCGAATTTGGAGTGAATAGAACTGATGGAGCTTTGCACTTTGCAATTTCTACAAACATTGTGACGCATTCCAACGTGGACCTGAAGAAACTTGTTCATTTGACGATCATGTGACCCCGTTTTTACACTTTCTCCTTTACGCAGTTGATGCAAACAAACCTTCAACCAAACACATTAGAATGGGCGGACCAAGAAGATGGTTCATTGCACTAAACCGATGGTCGCGTTCAATAGGGTAGCGTAATTAAGCCATTCAGGCTTGACTTGTGAAAATTTTGAGACAGGTGCCCTGGCTTAGACTTATTTGGTTCACGCTTCAGGCGGTGACTCTTAATCAGTGAGCTGCAAGACTTCCATGAACTTAGTCTTACTCCGTAAAGTGGAGACTTCCGTCGGCTCATTATAAGAGGACTGTTTGTAGCACCTGCAAGACTTCCATGACTTAGTCTTTCTCCGTAAAGTGGAGACTTCGGTCGGCTCATCACAAGAGGACTGTCTGTAGCACCTGCAAGACTTCCATGACTTAGTCTTACTCCGTAAAGTGGAGACTTCGGTCGGCTCATCACAAGAGGACTGCTTGTAGCACCCGCAGCACGATTCGAAGTGAGCAGGCTGAAGTTCCTGTCTACGTTTCAGGACAAGTCAAGTGGGCATGGATTATTGTCTTTGACGACCCATTCGAACTTGCCCCTAGTTACTATTAGAACTCTTTAATAATTTCGGATAAGAAATATCTCCATGAGGAACAAATAGATCTCCATGGTTAAGAGAGCTAATTATGTATCACTATACTTTGTACGAATATCTTTCCCGTTTAGGCCTCTCAAGCAAAAGAGCTTTGCTAAAGCCTGGTTACAATAGCTGTAGAGATTTCTCTACGCCCAGCTTTTTTAACTATCGGCCACGGCTCGCGAACTATTTCGCTAGGTAGAGGCAGTAACACGCAGGACGCGGAAGTAGAATCGAGCGAACGTAGTCACGTGCAGAGGCCACGCTAATGATATTCTCCCAGACAGCAGGAGGAACTAATTAAACAAGTTTTGCAGCTCGTAAGTTCAAGTTCTTCCCACTCCAATGCGGTCGGGGTATGTCGGGGAATGTAATGGAAGAAGTCGGACAATTTGCACCGCTGATGGCATCATTTTAACTTAAATGTCGGGGCAAAAGTGAACAATATCTCTGGGGTACAATGCAAATGACTTTTAAAAACCTTTCCAGTTTTCCACAAAACAAGGTTTGTAGCGTTTTGCCTTTGCCACGGTAATCTCCGCGTTTAGTAAGATTTACGATTCCACAGCCTTTTGCTGTGCTAATTGTTATCGCACGCGGAACCGAGTGAGGGAGGTGACAATGTTTTCGGCCTGTCTGCGGCTCGGTAATATTCGCGTGAATGTCCTTCCGCCCAAAAAATTCAAGAAGAAATTGACCTATGATCACATTCTTTTTCAGGCTGTCAGGTGGGTCGACATAGATGTGAAAAACGTCAACATGATAACTCAACACTTTCAGGGCCCTCCCCCGTCGTGGGTGATAGTCTTACGCCACGAGGCGTTCAAGGTTATATACATTGTTTGATTTAGTCATTTTCTGATTTCAGTTCATGAGCACACACTTTCGTCCACTTACCTGTCATACTCGAATAGATCCGCTTGCTAGTGCAATGGGTCTTATTTCCAGACAGTAGCATGGAAGTGAACAATTTTGAACAGCCTCCATTTTATTTAGTGGTGGGCCCACACTTTTAATAATTTTTATGAAAGAGACTGGCCAGTTGGGAAATAGTATTATAGTAGTTGGTCCAATTTTTCTTGTGTGACGTTCCTTGACCGCTCCCAGTATCGATGACCGGAAGGTGTCTCAAGCCGCCGTCAACAACTATTATCTTAGAAAGCAGAGAGCTACTTCTCCCTCACTCTCTGTGTTTTTCGCGCCTTCTCAGCCATTAGGCAATTCCTAGAATGTCATCTGTTATTGCGCGCTCAATTTATCCGAATAACTTGAGCAGCATGTTTAGAGAGCGACACAGACAACACGATGCTTGCGTGCGCCGTCAAACTCTCAAAATGGTCAGACAGCAGTTTGATTAAACTTCGATAAAATCTTTGCCAGTGAACAGACAGACATCAAGGAAAAAGTAAACTGTTCTTGATGAGGCAAGAAATGTTCTTATCAACAAAAAACGCATATTCATACCTAGATATTAACTATGGGCGAAGTCAATTGAATTTTAGGACGCCAAAATATTCCGAATATTTGCTAATGTTTATTTTACAACTTGCCGTTGATCAGACCTAATACATACATGCGTACTTCTTTGAAAAGAATCGTATCTTGTGTATGCAAGGATTATTTTTTGTTTCAGATCGCTATGCTCACTGGAAAGGAGTTTTTTGAGGTTCTGTCAGTTTACAATCAGCCCCACCTGACAGGTGTGGACTGTCAACTATCGTGTGATCTTTGAGAGTGGCATTATATGTTCTATAATTGAGAACATATAGACAACTATGTATCGAGATATATTATGCGCCAGTGAGGTAGATAAGGTTGATAAAAACGAGGGCAAATGAATGTAGTTTGCCTGTTAGTTTCCTTGTGCTCCTTAGGTTTCAGAAGTTCGAATATTTACTGCCGTATATCCATTTTTCTCAATTTTCGTTCGTGAGGACAACAATGGCCATCACAATGGCACGTGTTGTAATGATAACCCAGTGGGGCCACCACAACCAAAAATAATAACCGTAACTTGAAATTCGGTTATGAAAGCGCCATCTACCGACGATCGGTGTAAGCTTACAGTGATGAAAGTCTGTCAATTGTATTTTCGTTGGTGAAAGATCAAAGCACGTATGTGGTCATTATTCACCAGCATGATTTTTGGTTCTCTTTTTTGACATAAATGTTGGAGGCCAGCGTAACGGTAACCCGTGTGGCAATCGCAACTGCTGTTCGAATTAAGATTGGTAAGCAACTTGCAGCGGCGGGGTCACGGGTGTGGCACCGGTAACCCAGAGATGGCGATTACAACACGCCGGCAGGATGCAGGAGTGGCGCGCTTCCTGAGTTCACCATCCAGGTAGGTAGAAACGTTTTTGCGATGATCAGTTTGCAGCCTCAGCGTTTCTGGCATTCACACTCAGTGTTGGAGCACTGACCCATAACCAGAAATGGAGACCGTCGATGCGGAAGGGGTTGGGCGCACAGTCCAAGCATGAGTCGCCCGTCTCTGACTCTATAGCTCTGTCGATCTGCGGTCAACTACAGTCTTGCATTCTTCGGGCGATTAGCGGGCATCTATAAGCAGTACGAAAAAGCCAGTATGGCTTCCAGTTGGAATCAACGGTCGAGTTGGCTTGACTTTAGTAAGAGACGCCCGAATCTTCGATAGACTTCCGATTTCCATAAGGCGTGATATTGCCACATGGTCCCAAAGGGGGAACACCTGCAGCATATTTTAAGATATTGCTCAAATGGAAGAACGCAGGGTAAGCTAATTACAGTATTCAGCAGTTAAACTCACAAGAGAGAAAAGAGAAACAAGGTGAGAAAGATAATTTTTCAATGCGCGAAGTTGTTAATAATAGTTCATGCTCTTCAGAAGTAAGCTTCACCTAAATTTATTTCATATATCTAAGCATGCACACATATTTTATTCCTTGGAGAATGCCACTTTTAGGGTTTCAATAACTTATACAAGCATCGGTGCAAGTGGAAGAGGATCATATATCTAACATCGTTTCTGTAAAATCTGGAGCTCTACTGCAATGTGCTTCATTGAGGGAATACATATTATGTTTTTCTCGTAACGCTATCGATAAAATTTACATACTTTCATGGCTTGGCTGGGGCCTTCCAGGTTGGACCACTTTAAATTCTAAGATAATAAACAAATCGGTACTGTATAATAAATCACGTCGTTTTTTTTTTTCAGGGAATACAAGCCGGGCACAGGAGACAACTGGGGTTTTCTGAAGTACTAATTTTCTGTCGACATTTATAATGATGGCTTGCGCCCCTAGTGAAATTTTAATATGATGAAGTTGGTGTGCTAATCAAACATAAATACCTTTCCTGCATTGTTCGTAAATCATTATGTACGCACTGCTCAAAAAGTCCATATGTAATTGCATCAGTTGAATAAACAAAATGTGACTGAACGCCTACAAGTTAACCACACTTTCGAAGTGCCAAATATTGCAGTTACTCCAAGTAACCTTTTTGATAGTTTTCTTCGAGCGCTTTCAAAGAAAACTCTCATATAAGAAATTTTGCAGTGACTACAATATTTCTTAGGGCTTCTATGCATATGTTGTGCGCGTTTGGTGGATTTGCGCGATCGATCGATCGCGCTGCGCGTTTGGTAGATCGTTCAAATTTTTAAATGGAAAACAAAAAACCAGTCGTTGCCTCCCCTAACCTACCCGACATTAAACCCGCATATAGTCCAACTTACCCGAAATTACGGCCTAATACCTAAAACACCCTCCAAACGCGCAACGCGAACGATCGATCGCGCAAATCCACCAAACGCGCGCAACACATACACTAGCGGTCAAAATAAGAGAATGATTTTAATTATTTGAAAATAAAGTTTAACCATGTAGAGTAGGTTAATGAATCTATTGATGGGGCCTTAAGGAATTTATTTAACATATTCCCAGAAATATCAGGATAAACATAACTGTATTTAATACATTAGAGCAATCTAACAAACAATAACAAAAATTGAACAGTACACAATAAGAGAACGATCGTCTCTAAAACATTCTCATATTTACTCCGGTCATCTGGCAACATCAATTTCGTGTACATGACTTCTAGAACTGTCTTGAAACATGGCACCTCACGTGAAAGTTACTCCTGAGCTGCGGGAAGAAATTGTTATGATCCTCAGGAATGACTCTTTCGGCCATATCAAGAGAGGTAAACCAAGAGCGTTGTTTCTCGGGCTTTGAAGCTCTATGATGAAAAGAAACAGCTGGAATCACCGGTATCTGCAGGCCGCCCTCGAAACACCACCGTACGAGTTGATAGGATTATGAAACGCTATGCGCAGAAGGATCCTTTCGAACTGCAGCGGGAATTTCCAGAAAGCTGAAGGTCAATAACAACATAGAAGTGTCTCGCTATACAGCTGTTCGTCGCCTCAATGCATGTGGGTTCAAGGCACGCAATCCTGCCACTAAACGCCTTATCAGTAAGAAGAATAAGAAAGCAAGACTTGAATATACGGAAAGGCACATCGTTTGGAGAGATGAAGAGTGCATTTCAGCGACGGAAGTAAATTTAATTTGGTTGGATCTGATGGCAGATGCTTTGTTAGACATTCAACAGGTGACAGGGTGAACCCGAAATGTGCCAAAACATCTGTAAAGGATGGGGGAGTAGCATAATGGTGTGGAGCATGTTTTCATCTGAAGGAGTTGGACCGTTGGTGGCCACTAAAGAAACTGTCATTGCTAATGTGTATCCCAATCTTGTACAGTAATATGTTATCCCATCTCTACGATCATCACCAAACCAGCCAGCAATTTTTATGCAGGACAATGCCCCGTGCCATACTGCAAAGAAAGTGAAGGAATATTTTGCGGA
>LQNS02007216.1:22143555-22155250 GCA_001587735.2 Parhyale hawaiensis
ACCAACAGGCCCATTCCAAAAGAGCAGCAGCAATTAACGCTCCAGCTCCTTTTGAGTTATTACCATTATATGTCACATCATTTACAGATCTAAGGATGCAAAAAAAAAAACACTCAACTAAACTTTGGAGGAGATCGTGCAAGCCCGACTAGGTGCAGCAGACTGTCCGGCACTCAGTAACGTTGGGTTAGTTGTGCCATAAATGAAAATGGATTTGGGTTGCCTCGGATGCTTTGGCTGGTAAGACTTTGTGTGTCCTGGAGGAGGCTTTTGCAATTGGGAGGGTGTTCAAGACCATTTTTAAACGAGTTGATTGTCTCAGCACAGACAACTTTGCACAGGAGTCTGCGTCAAACGTTCACTATGATGTACGTGAAAAACTCCTGGTTTACATTTTTCTTCACTCTTGATATTTAAGTTTTTGTTCATTGTTTCGGAAGCGATCATCTACATCTCTGTAAAAACGGCCCGTTGTAGGCACGTCGTTAAAGCCATTCATGTATGTACTTGAATACCTGTATAATTTGCCCCCTGAGTCGACTTTGCTCAAGAGAGATGAGTCGGACTTCCTGTCGACGAAGCTCATATAATAAGTTTGGCAACGGAGCAGTCACTTCTGTTGCTCTGCGGTGTGTTCTTTCCTTTTATCTCTATCAGCGTACTGATGAAGCGACCAGAGCTGTACAGCAACCTCTAAATGCGGACGCACAAGTGCATTGTACACAGGAATGAACATGTCCTTAGAATTGTACCTAAGCTTCCTTGCAATGAATACCAGTACAAACCCTACTGGCCATTTTAGCACTTTTATCTAGTACTTACTGCGCTTCAGCTTGTCTGTCATAGTTATTTCCAGTTTAGGTTGTTGGTTAGTGGCTGTTAAATATATTCCGTCGGTTTCCAAAAGGGCTCAAGCATTGCCTGGTCTGATGTACATTACTGAACGTTTATCAACATTGAAGCTCATCTGCCAAATTGTGGCCCCTTTCGTAAAGCGGTAGGGGCTTGTTAGAGGTCAAGTGTAGCTGCAAAATTTGGGCAGGTATGGTGACCTGATTTACCTCCTTTTTTGAAGTGAAGCCTTATTTGCACTTCATATTCACTTCACACTACTTTTCACTGAAAATATTTAAACATATCACCACATTTTCGACCTAATTGACATAATGTGTTAAGCCAGCTCACACGGACCCGGTTTTGTTAATATTATAATCATACGGAGTGTCGGCATCTCTTTCCAATCCAGGCACCTGAAATATCGACAAACTGGAACGCCTCATGGCGTAGGACCATCACCCGCGTTGGAAGTAAATTTCATCGCCGTCATTTTTTATGGCCCTGTAATCCTAATTTATTGGCATGGAGTCACATCGATTCAGCCCCCAGACTCCCTGTAAAAAGCTATGAACATTGCTCAACGCCTTCGACTACTTATTGGGTGGACAGGCAAATATGTATACAAAACAAGAACGCCTGGTGGGGGTCAAATTTAACGCAGTCATATTTGATGGCCAGGTAATCCTAGTTCCTCATATGGATGCTCTCCAACATTGTTAGCGCACAGCCCCCGTAGCATGAGCTCCTTAATAATAAAAGAAACAAGATGGAACGCCTCGTGGCGTAAGACAATCTGCGGCAGCGGAGGGAATTTCAACGCCGTCATTTTTGATGACCAGCTAGGCCTAGTTTTTGGCATGGGTCACATCTAGGTCAACCAACCAAATTCCCTAGAAAAAATTATGATTATTGCTCAACTCTTTCGACCACTTTTAGGTGGACAGACAAATATATAAATTACATATATATTAAACTAATTAAAATTAGTTCAAAAAAACATTATCACCTCTCTTGCTTCATTCGTGGGTGATAAATATGTAGTGGTTCATGGAGCTACATTTGCAGAACACGTTACGGATAGGAGGCATTGACTTTTAACAGTGCACGGAATGCGTGAATCTACTATAGTGTTCAAGACAAAACTTTTCCATTCACGGTCATTATGTAGGTAATTCTCTTCATTATTTGTCTACAAATGGTAGATGGGCTGGTCAACCAACAAAGGTAAAACTCGGAATTAATTGTTCGCTTGATTTGCGATATAGACCAGTCATAAATTTTCACCATACCATTTTTACGAAGTACGAGTGGGACCCGTGGAAGTTCTACTGTTAATTAATGTTTTCACCTATCTCAGTTTGTCCTGAGGTAGCGCTTCTTACTTCACTCACCCCGTCTAAATTATTGTCTTGATGAAGACATAGAGATACGACGATGCTTCTTGCGCTGTTCTTCGATGTAATACACGCCTCTTCTGAGCTCTATTTCCCATATTTAACTGATAATTTAGCTATTCACAAGCTTATACGCTTAAATCTTTGGTCCGTCTATCTACTTTTTTGTCATAACACGGGACCCGTTGATATTGATCAGTAGCTTATCATTTTTCTGCTTGTTTGAGACGATAGCTGCAGAACAATGTACTACAGACTTGGCCAACTGCTTCGTGACAGCAGCCTAACCCTCGTTTCTAAAGATGTCATTGTCCAGCACAACCGCACCATATCCTAGCTACGCATCCGGCCCTACTAAGAATGTCATCTGCCACAAGCAGAGTGAGCATACTGTAATATGGCGTGAAAAAATGGTAAGAGATAGATATGATACGTGTAAAATGATCTTCCTTTTTCAACAAGCGAAAAGAAGAGAGCCATGGTTGAACTTCCTTATAGCGAAAGTGAAAGCTTCATGCGAGCTTCAGATACAATAATATGTAGTATAGATATGTTGAATGAATTAGCAGACATCATCAAGATCTTAGTTTTATTGATGATGTCTGCTAATTCATTCAACAACGATGGTCCAAGACGTCCAATCTTCCAGGAAATATGTAGTATAGATAGTATCACGGCGTAAGGTAAGTTGTTCATTAAATAAACTCATACAGAAACTTGAGTAATCTATAGTGCCATTTTCATGTGTACTTTACACTGTTTCTACTGCCTCAGTGATAATGTGCTCTTACTAATATTCTGTCAAAACGCCCGATTAATACTGAGGCTTTTGCACAGCGCATTTTACAGACGTCTACTTGCCGTTAACAAACCGAACATAAATTTACTTTTGGGTCTTGAAAAAGAATATACGGAACACCAGAAGCATAGCTGGAACGGAGTTATATATTAACCTTGTCATTTAAACTAAAAAAAAAACATTTCACCTGCTGTGGTGCAATTTTCACGGGAAGAACTTAAGCCATTACATTTTGTGCCCAGATATATGCGAAGTTAGAAAAAAGTCCACACGATGTAGGTTCCGAATAATAGTATGTCATTAAAGTCTGCAGGGCTTGCCGGCAACGAAATTTGCCAAAGATGTGCATAGTTCACATCGGGGCGAAATACATTAAACATTTAACGTGGCTCACCTTGTGCGGCACGCACGTACGTAGAGCATGAATATATGCGACATTATTTAGAAACTATGTGGGACACACGTTCTGCGATATAGAAATAGAAACAAGGTCGGTAGCAGATGCAGACTGAGGTATGAATTCATACATTCAAGAGTTCATCGCTAAAGAAAGTTCTCGTTAGCTTTATTTTGTCGTCTATATATTTTCTATTGATAAAGTTTTTTTTTTTGTATCAATAGAGTAAAAAAAAAATCATTTCTCTGAATTAGCTAAGCTGCAAATCTCCATTGCAGAAATGCATTAAGCGACCTATTTTTTTTAAGGCTGTACTATTTGGTTGATAAACGCTAAAATGGGCACAAATTTCGATCTAAAACATCTTAGAACAATATGAGTATGTTTAAAATGCTTAGCACATATAATGAAGCCTTTTGCTTACAGCTGAAGTTTTCTGATGTTGCCTCGTCATGGGCGATTTTCTACACCAGCGTGTGTTATATCAGACACTGTTGAATAAATGCGACCTTGCATCTATAACTTGGTTAATATGCGTCTTTGTGCATCCTTACTCATTCGTGTTTGGAGCAATGTAGGAATTTAGAGTGAGCTTCTCTATTTGTATCACAGAAACAAGTGATGTACAATGTTATTTTTTAAGGTCAGAGATCAGCCGCCTTAAATTTGTCATATCGATTATCTAAAACATTTGGGCAGCGCTGAATAGAAGGCGATGCTTTGCTGATGCGAAATTGGCAGCACCATGGCCAGTTTTTGATACATTAAAAAAAGGCATACGCGCGTAGGTGCAACCCTTTATCGGCAGCGTAACGTCGACCACGAGCACGTAGTCGTCTGTTGATGCGAATATTAGCTGATAACCTGTAGAGTCACTGTTGCACTAATAGTATGTGATTGGCAAGGCCACTGAATTCTATCGTAGATAGGTATTTCCAAAATGTGAGCGAGCTTTAACGACGCTAATTCAGTAATTTGGTTAATGAAAGCTTGGCAAGAGAAACACTGACTTTTTGTTCGGGATATTAAACGTTTAACTTAGCACCGTTAGAATTAAAAATTAGTTTTTGTGGAAACGACAGTTAAAATGGTGCCAATTGATTACCAGAAGTGTTGAGTGGGGAAACTGTCGATAAACACCAAATTTCTAGAACTGAAAATGCGTTTCACTGAATTTGGAAGCAAACGATCATGTTTCTTACATGGACCTGGCGAGCATTCTCCGAGTAGCGGAAGGCAGCGGTGCCTCAGTGAACTAAATTTATCGACGTGTTGGAATGAGATGAATAGTTCATTCGTTGGCATGGCAGTCGGTGACCGCAACACGAGGCTCTTCTGCCGCAGACTGACCTCTTACAAATGGTAACGTAAAATACGTCGTATTGACCCAATGACGAGAAAGGACAATCAAATACACGCATCTTAATTCTCTAGGAACTAGGCTTTTCATTCCGAGATCTCGTTCGATTTTAGGCTTATTTCGAATCCCAGGTATTATATGTGGATGGTTCCTAAGAAACTCCGGGTAAATTTGCATTTCAAGTTAAACGCAGATATTTGTTTTCAACTCCAAATTATTGCTTATTGTTCACACGCAATTAACTGGTCATGGCGTGAAGTTAATGTTGCAAGGTAGCTTTTTAGAAAGCGTCTATACCTCGCTTTCTTGAGAGCGGTTTATACCAATTTCTTTTATTTCAGTGACCTGGTGACAAGACATACGATTAATACTTGATGGTTCGAGTTTGCCATGTTATCACTGCGTCTTAGGGCTGGATTAACCCTTTGGCAAGGTAAGCATGTGCTAAGGGCATCAAGGGTAAAGAGGCACCCTAGAGTTATCGGCCTTCATTGAGTATTTTCAACTTTAACGGTCACAAATTTTTCTGCTGCATGCTGCTTTTCTCAGTTGAAACATACTGAATCCCGCCAGAACAAGAATGCAACAAGTCAGGCTGAACGTCTTATCTCTCTTATCTCTATTAAGTATCGATATGTAGAAGCACATGCGTCACGTTACGTAAGATCAGCTTCGAGGTTCTGATCAGAGACGTCACAGTTAAAAGAAAAACCGACAGAGACATTCCAAACGCAAAAATGTACAGAAATAAACTTTTTTTTCTTATTGCTCGATGTGTTTTATCACGTTGGATAAAATTTTGGACAATTTCTTTTGTGTATATTGTCAGTTACGCAACAGTGGCACTAGAATGAAACTCTGCACTGGCAACATTTCCTTAAGATACAAATTACGCTAAATTTTAGGTTACTGACCATATTAAACTATATAACAATCAATTAATCAACATTTGCTCTTTTAATTACTATACCGCTTCATGAAACATTAATTAATTGAGAATGTGTTTCCGTCATTAAAAATAAGTTACATTCTACTAAGGAGGCAAAAAAGTACTCATATTGGTAAAATGTTATTTTAAACAGTTTTTAAGCAATGTCATGTACAAACAATATGGAGATCAATATTTAGTACCATAGTTCTTCTGTGATTTGACAGCACGCAATCTCTTAGGCATCTCCTCGATTAGCTTTCTACAAACTCTGGAGAAAAGGCCTGCCACTTATGTTTTGTTAATTGATTCATCAAGATAATGAATATTTTCGATGGATATCTTGCGTACGTTCTCTATTGGATGCAGTTCTAGTAACCGTGAGATCAATCTAAACATGCAATACGACAGCTTTAGAGGAATCTTTGGTAGCTGTGTTTAAGGGGACATTGTCGTCAATTAAAATAGAATTCACTGGCAAATTATCATCATAATGGGATACAAGATGTTCGACTAACGTATTTCGATATTTGGACGAGTTAAATCGGCCGTTAAAAAAAAAACGGATCCATGATCACTGATTGCTCTCCTTATCATAAGAGAACCTTCTCTACCTCGTAGTGTTGAAAAAGTACTTGTAGGATTTAATTCTTCACATTTCTTTCGTCGAACAATCTGCATTTATTCACTATCTAACATATTGAACTTGCTTTTGTCAGTAAATACCACTCGCCACCAGGGACTCTGCTAATTACCCTCAACTACCGTCAACTGCCATTAACTGCCGTCAACTGCCGTCAACTACCGTCAACTGCCGTCAACTGCCGTCAACTACCGTCAACTGCCGTCAACTACCGTCAACTACCGTCAACTGCCGTCAACTGCCGTCAACTGCCGTCAACTGCCGTCAACTGCCGTCAACTGCCGTCAACTGCCGTCAACTGCCGTCAACTGCCGTCAACTGCCGTCAACTACCGTCAACTGCCGTCAACTGCCGTCAACTGCCGTCAACTACCGTCAACTGCCGTCAACTGCCGTCAACTGCCGTCAACTACCGTCAACTGCCGTCAACTGCCGTCAACTGCCGTCAACTGCCGTCAACTGCCGTCAACTGCCGTCAACTACCGTCAACTGCCGTCAACTGCCGTCAACTACCGTCAACTGCCGTCGACTACTTACTCACTGTATAAACTTAGAGATAGGAAAAAATACATATCTGCTGCTCAGTAAAACTTTTGAAAACTCTTTTTCTTTGTATTGATACGACATGTTTTTACGATCGAGATTTTCTAGAATGCCTAATTTAATATTATAGCTGATTAAAGATTGTTTACTAGAGCACTCTGAGAGCGCATACCTCCGCCATGCGAGGCAACGGTAGTAAAAAATTCAAATTGGCTCTGAAACCATAATTTTCTTTGTATGAACTCCAAAATCTGACCCTTTGTGCTTTTCGATAGTAATAAGAGCTTATGCAATTTTCTTGAAGATCTGTTCATACCTTTTTAAGTTATGCTGCTAACAAACGCTATAACAAACATGAGTCAAACATAAAAACGAACTAACCGATCTGCAACAAAATTTAATCATTTATGTCTTTTACCATTACTAACAACCCCTATAAATTTCATAAAAATCCATTCGTTGTTTCGTTGACGTTTTTGACTTCGATGATAGATTGCCTCACAAGTGATACCCTCGCTTTTAGTAGGCTTGTTCTCGTTTTAATTTGTCTGTTTTCAGCTATTAGTGCTAGTTGTAATGAGAGAACAATAAAGGAGTTAAAAAAGAGTTATTCTGTTGCTATTTAGACCGTATGCTCGACGTCCTAGCACTTTCCGTTAAAGACTGTTTTGTTTTGGTAAGTTGAAAAATAAAGCTAGAAAATACATTGAACGTCTGAAGGTTGAGTGTACCTCATTTACATCTCGTATGCAAGCAAAAAAAAAAAAAAAAAAAATGGAAATGGTGTATTGGAATATTGATGATCGGATAGACAGTACGGAGAGCTAATACGAAAATTCTCTTGTGTCTCGAGTGCACCACTTACACCTTTAAATAATGATAAAAAATTTTATTACTTTAACTTCAGGTATAGAAACAGGAAAGCCACTTGCGATTTCCCATTAAAAACTAGGATGGGAAATGCATGGAAAGTAAAGAAAGAGGCTGCCGGCCTAGCGTACCTATTAGCCTGTAATCTCAATCTAAATAATTTAGGTGAATCTTTTGCACTAAAATTGCATGATATCAATACGGTTCAGTGTCAGTGAAGCAATAGAAAATTATTACTATTAGATTCAGTGTTTAACCACCCTAGACGCAGCGAGGCGATTCAAGAGTGAAGCTCAACCGAAAATAATATTACGCTTTTCATTAATTGGAATATTTTATCTCGACATTCCTGCCGGAAAATCTCGGTTGGCTCAGTGCGCTACTACTGGCGGGAAAAAATGCGCAAAGTATAGTAGGAGACACTCAAGTGGTCGGCCCCTTTTTGTGTCCTTCCACTCGAGAGAGACTGGAGATATCCCGCGTACCAGGTCGGCTATCTTGATCGACAGCTCACCTCACGGGGCGCGAATTTTTTTTCCTGAACCTTTGAGCAAGTACAGTCTCAAGGCAGCCAATGGCGTGTCAGGTCACAGGACACAGTGGGAGGGGCGAAGGGTGATTGTCAGTGATGGTGTTGCTTTCGGATGCGTACTCGGAAAAAACTATGTAAATTCACTATTTACGTGCCGTGAAGTTTATTCTCATAAATAAAAGGCATCCATTAAGGTGTGTGGTGTACTTGAACTTCGTTTCGATGCTAGCAGCAAGTGAAAATTGCTCGTGTGTTAGTAGTTTATATTGAGTCTATGTGTATTTTATGCACATGTTACAGGGAGTAAATGTCACCAAGCATTGCACGCAATGCCTAACCAATAAGTGAACGGAATCACTCATAAATGGATAGGTTTGTTTTAAGCTACGTTAGACTAGGCCAGGTTCTATTAGTTCAATGGGGAGTAATGTTAAAGAGATGCGTGACATTGCGTGTATAACTATAAANGTCAACTACCGTCAACTGGCGTCAGCTGCCGTCAACTGCCGTCAACTACCGTCAACTGCCATCAACTGCCCTCAACTGCCGTCAACTGCCGTCAACTGCAGTCAACTGCCGTCAACTGCCGTCAACTGCCGTCAACTGCAGTCAACTGCCGTCAACTGCCGTCAACTGCCGTCAACTACCGTCAACTGCCGTCAACTGCCGTCAACTACCGTCAACTGCCGTCAACTGCAGTCAACTACCGTCAACTGCCGTCAACTACAGTCAACTGCCGTCAACTGCCGTCAACTACCGTCAACTGCCGTCAACTGCAGTCAACTGCCGTCAACTACCATCAACTGCTTACCGTCAACCACCATCTACTTCCACCAACTACACTATTAAAAAGAGCGAGCTTTAACTGATTCTGAGAGCCATTTTAGAGTACAATTCTGGAAACAATACAACATGAAGCAACTGTATTAAGAGTACGAATGAAATACACTTCCGCTGTAGTGTAAAACTTTTAAAAACTCTGTTTCTTCGTATCGATATGAAGTGTTTTTACGATCGAGATTTTCTGGAATGCCCAATTTAATATAATAGCTGATTAAACATTATTTGTAATATCCGATTATAGCAGTATCGCATTGTCTTGATATCTGCTCTGCCTTCCACTATTGCCGAATCCTATTGAAGTTAATCCTTTACCATACTCCTCATTGACGTATGGTAACCTTTGATCTTCGTCTCAGACGATTGTAAAAACATTTTGTATCTAAAATAAAAAAGAGTTTTTAAGTGTTTTACAGTGCGGCAGAAGTGTTTTTTTGCTTGTCTCGTACTCTATGGTTATACAGTCGTCTCATTACCTCTGCCAAGGAGGTAATGTTTTCGTCGTGTTTGTCTGTCTGTCTCTTTGTATGTTTGATTGCTTGTCTGTCTGTCACCAAGATAACTCAAAAAGTTATGAACCGATATGGATGAAATTTACAAGGATTGTTAAGTATGTTAGGTTTACTTTTGGTGAAGATCTGTCCATCCGTTTGTTTGTTTGTTTGTTTGTCTGCCTTATTTTTCTCAATGCCTTAACTCAAAAAGTTAAAGATGGATTTGATGAAATTACATAAGTTGTTAGGTATATAACAAAGAGTAAATGACAAAAATTGGTAATGATCCGTTTGTTCGTTTGTCACTGTTTTTAATTTTATGCTTGTTAGCACAATAACTCAAAAAGTAATGAATGGAGCTTTATGAAATTTATAGGGGTTGTTAGTACTGTTGAAAGACATAAATGATTAAATTTTGGTCCAGCTCGGTATGTTCGTTTGCATGTTTGACTCATGTTTGTCATAGCGTTTGTTAGCAGTATAACTCAAAAAGTTATGAACAGATCTTCAAGAAAATTGCGCAAGCTGTTATTACTATTAAAAGGCACAAATGATTGAATTTTGTCTGTATAAAGAAAATTATGGTTTCGGAGCCAATTTGAATTTTTTTGTTACCGTTGCCTCGCTTGGCGGAGGTATGCACTCTCAGAGTGCTCTAGTTTTGAATTGTTTCTAAGATTTTATATGGCACTCAGAATCTACTGACGCTCTTTTTTTAATACTGTACATGACGGCAGTAGATGGTAGTTGACGGTAATTGACGGCAGTTGACGGTAAGTAATTGATGGTAAGTAGTTGATGACAGTTGACGGTAAGAAGTTGACGGCAGTTAACCTTAGTTGACGGTAGTTGACGGCAATTGACGGTAAGTAGTAGAGGCGGTCGCCAGTAAGACGTGTCACGATCCCCATGATTTTTGACCAACTACAAACGACACTTACGGTTTGCGACTTTCGATGCAGCCTCTCAACCCAAATTCTTTTGACAATTATTACGATTAGTTCTGGAAACAGAACACATTTCCACAAGGTCACAATGGTTTTGGATCTCAGGCACAATTCCAAATCTGCAATGTTTCAACAAGTTGGATTTTCAGTACGCGAAATTCTCTGTAGAGGCTAGGTTGCCTTAAGACAGGCTGATATTTGATTATCTCGAACACTGCCACTTTTCTGATATCTGAGGAGAATCAGTCGAAGCGTTATCTCATTATATTCGAGTCTTCTGCCTATTCCTTAGTTGGATAATCCGGTATGACGGAGTCGTTTAAGTTTCCAGCAATTATTGAAAGAAAGGCGAGGCAGTTAAGAAATCACAAAATAAGTTTCATCAGGGGCAGAACTGAATACATACAACGGAGAAAGTGTCAGCACAGTTAAAGATGCTTTATTACCTGAAATGCAGAAAAATTTGCTGCGTTGAATTATAATTCTATACTGCACATTTTTTTGTTGCTGTGTTTCATTTTAGTCACCCCACGTCCAAACAAAATATCTATTGATGCATTATCAACATTTTCATATAAGCACAAAAATTGAAAATTAATACGACGATTAATGTTGTTATACGATTTATTAGGTTCAGTAATAAAAAATTTACCGTGATTCACAATCACCTAAAAAATATTGCTCTTGTGGAGTTTCGCTCCGGCGTTAATGTACATGCTGTATATGGAGGTGGGGGCGGCACCAACGTCTTCAGTGCTTAGGGCCTCTATTAGGCTTAAACTGGATTAGGTCTTAATGCTATTATTTCCAGAGCTGGACAGTATCTAGATACTGTATCTAGATACTTTTTTGTATCTAAATGCTGTATCTAGATACTTTTTACCTGTATCTCGATACAAGTATCTAGATACTTTTTTAGATACTTTTTAGATAATATTAAATTATACCTATTATTATGCATGAAATATTGTAAATACAATAATATTCAGTTTCATAAAATAATGATAAAGCCGATAACTAAGCGAACAAGAGATGGCAACCCTGAACATGTTCTGTCACGTTGGCTCACTATTCTATTAATTTTTTAGAAGCCTTCTTTTATTTTGTTTATT
>LQNS02007216.1:22162277-22173333 GCA_001587735.2 Parhyale hawaiensis
CACACACATCTGCAACCAGGTATAGACGCTGCTCACACACATCTGCAACCAGGTATAGACGCTGCTCACACACATCAACGGCCAGGTACAGACGCTGTTCACAAACATCAGCGGCCACGTACAGACACTGCTCACACACATCAGCGACCAGGTATAGACACTGCTCACACACATCAACGGCCAGGTATAGAGGCTGCTCACACACATCAGCGGCCAGGTACAGACACTGGACATGTATCTCAGCGTATTAATTTGTCGAACCCGTAAGATGTTAAATTGCGCGTCAGCAATTTTAGGGACACTGCAGGGCATTGCATTCCTCCACTGTCTCATTGTCTTGTTGTATTGACTACCAGCTGTTAGTGTTGTTCCTATATAAGTGTTGCCGGATGTGTATTTCAGCGATTGAAATGTCAAGTTGTCGTTAGTGTGATATTTTTTTAATTAAGCCGTATAAAGAACACTGGAAGCAGCATCCTCCATAATTTGGAACTCTTCCTTCTCCAAAAATTGTCAACTCTAACGCCAAACTTCTTTCGAGGCGCTTCGTACCATTATCTGTCACACTCTCTGTCTTAACGTCCAAAAATCCCTGCGGATCTGTTGTAAAATTTCCCACTTTCGCAGTCAGCTCCTTGGTTTCGATTTTTCCTTAGAATTCTGATCATTTTTTACGTAACGGCAATAGCTCATAGAGGAAGGAAGCTTGAGTCTCAGTCTCTCTCTGAGAATGGGCCTGTTGGCTCGTCTACTGCTAGCTATTTAATTTTATCTGTGGTAGCTGTAGCCCATGTACATTTCATATATATATATATATAGCTAATGAAGGGTTTAGGTGTAAGAGGGTTCGTTAAGTGTAATTTTCTTGCATTAGGTGTATTTTACGGTATAATAGGCTATTAAGTGTAATTAGCCTACAGTCCAATGAATACGTACGTGTAAGGTTAGGTTGAGCCAGGTCTGGTTCTGCTAACGTCGTAAAAGCTGAAAAAAACACTGCTATTTATACTAAAAAACCGTAATAAACGATTTAAAATTTACGCTAAGTAAGGCCAATTAAAGATTGACGCTAAGTAAAAAAAAAACACTTATAACATAAAAAAAAATTGTTCTAAGCATTCAAAACCAATAAAAACACTAAAAACTCACATAAATACAGTAAAGACACTTAGGAACGCTAGCAGAACCAGTCCTAGATCGCCTAACCTTACACAGGCAAGCAGATTTGAAGGGGCTCTCTAGTAGGGGGGGGGGGGTCGGTCGGGGATAGGGACAGATCAAGCCAAGAACGGCCCGTTTTGAGCGTTTTACTATCGAGAAAGTGGATATTTTAACCCGTATATTTTAGTTCTTTAGGTGTAATAGTCAAACTGCAGCTAAAGGCAGATGATGACATTTAACGCAGTTTTTAGGAATGATCGCTAACATTTAAACCCTCAGATCCGTCCCTATCTCCGACCGACCACCCCTACTAGAGAGCCCCTTCAAATCTGCTGGCCTGTGCAAGGTTAGGCGATCTAGGACTGGTTCTGCTAGCGTTCCTAAGTTTTTAGTGTATTTATGTGAGTTTTTAGTGTTTTTATTGGTTTTGAATGTTTAGTGTAGATTTTTTTTTATGTTATAAGTGTTTTTTTTACTTAGCGTCAATCTTTTATTGGCCTTACTTAGCGTCAATTTTAAATCGTTTATTACGTTTTTTTTAGTATAAATAGCAGTGTTTTTTTTCAGCTTTTAGGACGTTAGCAGAACCAGACCTGGCCAAACCTAACCTTACACGTACGTATTCATTGGACTGTAGGCTAATTATACTTAATAACCTATTATACCGTAAAATACACCTAATGCAAGAAAATTACACTTAACGAACCCTCTTACACCCAAACCCTTCATTAGCTGTGGGTAACCAAATTTCTACTTTGTGCTTCTCTTCATAGCCTACTCTTCAGTATTTGATACAATGACATCATTGAGTGACATCAATAAATACCTACATATATATCTTACAGTTTCTCGTCCCGTCAACACCCGGAGTTATCCAGACCTGGGGCTCATCCGGCGTGGTCCCCAGATCGAGTCCTGGCTCGATGCTTTGTATTTCTATATATATTACACAGGAGGTTGATGTTGAGTAAGTGTTATAAATAATGTTACTATTCAGAGTCAGAAGAGGTTCGTGCCCTTGTACGTGACCTACAAAAAAGATTGCATATTGCAAAAGCTCCGTTCAGGTTCCCTGTGGCAAGCAATATATCATTCATGAATCAATTTCGGAAGCCCAGTTAGATGTGGACCAACCGGCGAGCAACAATTGTTTTCTTTCATTAGCGGCTTAGCCAGAGAACATGACCTCTATAGTCAACCCAGAGGCGTTTCTCCGTGAACAACCAAAGATTCGCAAACATAAACAAAGTTATGGTTCCACTGACAAACAACTAGAGCAGTCACATGGACAGGAGATGGTATTCAGCGCCCTCTTTTGACAAACATGAAAAGATCTTATTGTAAACAAACAAATAACTATACCCCTCTATTAACAATGGCAGTCTTTAATCGCGTGGTTTTGGTGTAAATTTCAGCCTAACGTAACCTACAACCATAAACAAAACTTTTTAGCTCCTATAAAAATTCAAGTTCTACTCCAATCAATCAACTTCACTTTGTAAATAAACAATGTGACGTCACAACCAAGACCGATAAGCGCACTCAAAATGAAGTTGCGAGTTGTGGTCGTAAACATAAACAAAAACGAGTCTCCGTGCGACAACCACGTTTTTGGTCGTCACGTAAACATGAATTTGGTCATTTCTGCAACTTGAGGTTGTATTCATGCACACAACTTCGCCACAAAGAATCCTATAAGGTAAAGCCATCGCTGTGTAAGTTAGTGATCGGTCGCTCTTCCCAAGCGTAAGACGTGTCGAACCCGCCTGCTGATTTCGTGTTCTCACCGCCGTTGCAGTATATCCTTGGTTACCTCGGTGTACTCCACTCGACTGGTGAGCATCACAATGAAAATATTTATTCAAAAATCAACTTACAATTAATGACATGGTGCCATATGTCCTATGCATAATTATTTAACAATGACAGATTTAATGTAGATAATATTTCTAAGCCCTACCAGGCAACCTAGTGGTTAGTCTAGGGCAAAAAGTGGATTTACGGTAAAAAATGAGGTTGTGCAAGTGATTAGCAATTAATAATTGATACTCTTCAACTACGCTCATACTCAAGGAGATTATCTGAAAGCTATCTTTGATGTTTAGGCTTTTTGGGGATGGCCATGGTGATTCAAGATAGGAAAAGGAAGGGACTCGTAGCATGTCGACAGAAAGGCGGAACCCACTCACAATAGTTGACCGATGCATACGGTAAGGGCGAGTCGTGCAGAAAAAGAGGAAGAACAGACGAAAACAAGATCGATAAGAGTACGAGATCAGAAAGGAAACAAAGAGGGCACAAAAGAGAGCACGTTCCGAAGGCCTAGCTAATGGCTCAGGTAACCTACACATACCCCTGGGGTCGCTGCTCCCCATAACATAGAATGAGGGAACCTAACTTGAACCTATTACCCATCCTATGCCTCTTGAAGGGGATATGAAATGGCTGTAAGTCACGCGGAAAGAATTAAATCTATCAATTTAGAGTTTAAGTAATATTTTAGTTTTCTTTTGAATTCAGCATTGGAGTGTAGCTGTTTTCAATTTTGAGGGAGTGAATTCAAAATTTTTATGGCGCTGAACAAAACTTGGTTTTGAGCTACTGTTTTAAAAATTTTCGAACTGCCACGCACTTTGTTAGAAGACGTGATGGTGAGAAATTAAGTGTGAAGTGTACTAAGAAGACTGTGAAGTTTAGCGGCGGGAGCGTGATGGTTTTCGGTATGTTCTCTAGTCAAGGGATATCGCCTCTCGTTCGTTTGCAAACCCGTGTGAATGCGCAAGTGTATAAAAATCTGTTCGGAGGTATTGTCGTGCTTAATATTGTAATCTCAGGTGTCCCCAGCCCTATTTTCATGCAAGACAATGCCCCCTGCCACTAGGCAAAGACAGTCATGAGTTACCTTGAACAGCAAGATCCCGAAGTTATGGATTGGCCACCACAAAGTCCTGATCTAAATCCAATCGAGAATCTTTGGAAAACTCTAGGGGAGAAAGTTATAGCAAGAAACCCTATCAATACGGAAGATATTTGGGTGAAACTTCAAGAGGAATGGGCGAAAATTACTGTTGAGGATTCTCAGTGTCTCATTCGGCCATGTAGTCGACGATGTGCAGTTATAATCGAAAGCAAGGGACTATTTACCAAATATTGATTGTTCACCACCATTTTGCTCAATATTTCTAGAAAAATATTGAGTTAAATGCATTTTTTCTTGTTTGTCCCCTAGTTTTGGACGTTATAAATTTCAAGAGAAAAGCTTCTCATTTATAACTTTTTTATTATCCATCATACATGTCTCAAGTATTAACACAATTATCAACATCTTACTGGCTAATAGTGTAGAGAGCAAGAAGTACCTGACACGGTTAAAAAAATGTTATACCGTTTTGAAAGTTTGTCCCTTAGTATTGGACGGTACTGTACTTGTGAAATAGTCCCAAACAGTTGATTTTGTTAACATTATCGTACGAAAGTGGGTATGGTATACCTGGCGGAAGATTATTGACAAACATATTAACGGCTGGTCTATTTACATTGCGAACTCTATTAATATTAGTGACATAACCCCCATCCCAAACTGAAATACAGTAGGACATGAGAGAATAAAACAATGCATTATACAATTGGCGCAAAACTGTAGCAGGAAGATAACTAGAGCACTCTGAGAGCGCATACCTCCGTCAAGCGAGGCAACGGTAACAAAAAATTCAAATTGGCTCCGAACCCATAATTTTCTTTATATAGACTCCAAAATTGATCATTTGTGCCTTTTGATAGTAATAACAGCTTGTGCAGTTTTTTTTGAAGATCCGTTCATAACTTTTTGAATTATACTACTAACAAACGTTATGACGAACATGAGTCAAACAAGCAAACGAACATACCGAGCTGCACCAAAATCTAATCATTTATGTCTTTTAACATTACTAACACCCCTCTAAATTTCATAGAGATCCATTCATTATTTTTTGAGTTATTGTGCTAACAAGCATAAAATTAAAAACAGTGATAAATGTACGAACAAACGGACCATCACCAAACATAGATCATTTACTCTTTGTTATATAGCTAACATCTCATGTTAATTTTTTAAACATCCATCCATAACTTTTTGAGTTATGGCATTGAGAAAAATGAGGCAGACAAACAAACAAACAAACGGATGGATATATCTTCACCAAAAGTTAATCATCTATTTTTCCTGGCATACCTAACAATCCCTTTAAATTTTGTCCAAATCGGTTCAGAACTTTTTGAGTTATCTGATGACAGACAGAGAGACAAACACGACGAAAACATAACCTCCTCGGCGGAGGTAATAATGCACTTTAAATAAGAGACCCTTGATTCTCAATAGCTGCTTCGTGAGATAAGTCATCTATTCAATGCAGTTCAGTCGGTCGTCAATTATAAGTCCCAGGAACTTAGTGGATTTTAAGGGGCATGTCTGCCCAGAAAAACTTTCAAATTATCAAAATTCATTTTTATCACTAATCAATAGCTATTCATCAGACAGACTCACAGGCAAACTTTTAGGCAGCCAGTGTAATCCTAAGTGGGTAGAATGGAGGCCTTGGGGGTTTAGTTTTTTGTAATACCTAATTTTTTACTACAAAAACTTTTTTATTATTTGGCCGATCTTCATGAAACTTGGCAGAAATATGTAAAATTGGAAAAGAATGTGGGTTGTTCTCATGGACTTTTTCCAATGTTTGTCATAGAAAACGAGTTATTCAAAGAAAACGGAAAAATGTTTTCTTTGAATAACTCGTTTTCTAGGGCGAAAATGGGAAAAATACAATAGTAAATCCCACATTCTTTTCCAATTTTACATGTCTGCACCAAGTTTGATTCAAATCGGTACATAACTAATAATTTTCTCTCAGCCGTATTTATGAATTTCATATAAAGAAATTCCCGCCACAGGGCTCGAATTTGATTTTCCATTTTTATTCCGATTTGAATGAAACCTGGTACACATATGTAAAATTGAAAAAGAAGGGATTTCGACTCAGATACTTTTTCCCATTTTCGCCATAGAAAACGAGTTATTCGAAGAAAAGTTTTTTTGGCGGGAAAACGATTTTCTTTGAATACTCGTTTCCTATGGCGAAAATGGGAAAAAGTTCGGAAGCCTAACCCACATTTTTTTCGGTTTTACATACCTGTGCCAAGTTAATCCAAATCGGTACATAAATAGAAAAGTTTTCATCACAGTCGGGTTTTCGAATTTCACCAAAAAATTTTCAGCCAAAGCGTTCAAATTTAAGCTTATATTTATGAACCGATTTAAATGAAATTGTCTCAATATATATATATTTATTTATATATATATCGTATGCCTTGACAGTAGGCAGAGTAATGTCAATAACAACTGAAAATCTGATTGCTATCTGCACGTCCCATAGCGCATGTGTTTGAGTGAATAACTCAAAACTAAGTTATTGATCTTCAGTTAAACGCCATGTTGTGAATAATGCACCAAATATAATGATTTTTTATATCAAAGGAAAATAGATTCAGAACAATTGCATGGTTTCATCTTTTGAAAAATTTTGTCGAAAAATTAAAAAACATGTTTTTGAAAAAAATGACATATATACAGATTTTCAATTTGAAAACTAAAACTAAATTCAAAAATCTAAATCCATACGATTGAGGGCAATCATCAATAGTATATCTGTACCAAATTTCATTCAAATTGACCGAAGAATGCAGGCGCTGCGTAAAAATCAAATTTAAAAAAAAGGTTAACAATTATGTATCGATAATTTCGACATTTTTCCTATGCGAAGGTGTGTTTTACATCATATAAAACAAGTTTCAGTAGATGAAACAAAAAAAAAAAAATAGATAAAAAAACAGAAATGAATGGATTTGGATATTTGCTCAAACGGTCCTCTAATATGTTTTATGGGTATATTTCTCATCCTAATGCCACAGTCATTGATATCGAATGTATTGTGCGTGTGTAACATGAAATATGTCTTGCTAATGTTTACTGATAACCTGTTTGCTTTCAGCCAGTCGTCAATTTCATTCAATTTTTCGCATACATCCTCACACAATTGAACTAAATAATTACCACTCATATAGCAAGTCGTATCATGTGCATAATGAATAAACTTAGGTTTATTTTAAGTCCTGTGCATGTCAATAATGTAAAGGCTGAAGAGCCATGGGGCCAAGACCGAGCCTTGTGGTAACCTTATATTTGTCAATCTAGTTCCGGAATCACAGCCATTCACGCTCACATACATTCTTCGGTCACTCAAGTAACTACGAAAATAGTCGTTCAGTACGCCCGTAAATCCAAGTCGGTCTAATTTTTTCAGCATGATGTCCGTGTTAACAGTGTCAAATGCTCTAGAAAAGTCCAGGAAAATCGTGATAGTGAAAAGTCTGTTGTATAAAGCTGTCACGCAGTCGTCAAAATAATGTAGTATTGCATCAGATGTATAACGGCCAGCTCTAAAACCAAGCTGCTTACTATATAGAATATCATTTGAACTATGAATTCCAATACTCTGGCTTTCATGAGTTTTTCTTTCACTTTTGACAAAAATGGCAGCAGAGAGAGATAGGTTGAAAACTGTTTTTATTTGAAGGATTTTTACTCCTATGTAATGATATAATTTTTAGACAATTTTACACTTGAGGGTAAAGATCCATGCATAATCGACGAGTTAAGTGAATTGCAAATAAGTGGTTCAACAATATATGCAATTTTCTTGTAAATGAAGACCGGAATGATAATGATGCGAAATGGTTTATTATCAAAAGTTGCAATAATCTGTTGAACCTCATCTATAGTTGATGAAGCAGGCGAAAAGGAAGCAGGTATCGGATCAGGCATATAGTGCATAGCGTCTTTGATAGTGAGTGCTTTGACAGCGTCAAGTCGTTCAGCAATTGCTGCCAAGTGGTCACAGAAAGTATTAGCAGCATCTAGGGGTTCCAGGATCTCTGTACCATGATCGTCCAAAAGAGTGATAACCGTAGCTTATTTACTGTTTTTAGTAAGAATCGAATTGATGATGTTCCACGTACCTTTATTATTATTTTTACAGTTTTTGAATTTGTTAGCAAAATATATATATATTTATTTTTTAGTTAACCTGCATAAGTTATTTTTGTATTGGTTGTAGGTATCAAAAGATCTGCTTGTACTGTTTAGAAAGACGGTGCTTATAATTTGTCATGCGTTTGATTTGACTAGTAATCCAAAGCTTTGTGCTTTTCTTTAATGATAAGACTTTTTTTGGACAATCACAGTTGTAAATATTCCAAAGGTTATCAATAAACCATATACATTTTTCATCTAAGGTGCTATTGTTGCAATTAATGAAGTTTTACCGTACAAATTTCATAATCATCAGTTATCTTAGTAAGTTCAGCAATAGGGTTACATTATATACCACAACTGACGTAGTCGCTCACTGCTCCACCCCCTCCTCCCAGACCTATACACGTGATGGGTAATATATCCTTCTATCTCACCACAAAGTCCGTCCGAAAACCAGGATTCTGATAGTAAATACAATTATGTCTATATGGTGCTGAATTTCCTCCACTAATAGGGAAAGATTGTCGAAATTTTGACTGAGTGACCTAATACTGTAATGGATTATAATCAAATTACTTGAATCGTCTACAACATTTCTTAGATCTTGAATTTCGTAATAATTGCAGTTAATTACATGAAAGGCTAAATCAACATCAAACACTTGTTGTAGGAAAAAAGGAACTTTGAAATTCACCCAAGCTAAGCTTGGGTGAATTTGCAGTAACACCTCTTTAGTGTCATGTTTGCAGCCTGATTCTACTATATAGCGAAACGGCCGCTCGTACAGTGTTTTGATTGGGAGTCTGGGATGATACTTGAAAACTTGCAATAATATTGCGCAGATAATTACTGGGAAAGCGATAACGGACATTAGTTTGCGGTAGCATCTGGTGACCGAAATCTGTAACAGTAGCGTTTCGCACCTAAATTTTACCCAATAAAAGACTGTTCTAGTTTGATGACAATTACTATACATTAGTTTACTTAGATTGATGAAATTTACAAAATATATATTTATACTCACACAGTGACTGTTGTCAGCATTTACTCCCAACCCTCAAAAAATTGTTTTAGATAATTTGGAGTACAATTCAATGCGTATAACCTAACTTGAGGCAATAATTCTCTTTTACTTCGGCCAAGGAGGTTATGCTTTTGTCCAGTTTATCAGTCTGTTTGTTTCTGTGCCTGTTTGTTTATCACCAATATAACTTAGAGTGGTATAAATGAATCTTTTTGAAATTTACAGGAATTGCTAGAAATGTTAATAGACATATGTGATCAAATTTTTGTGTTGATCGGTTGATTAATATTTGTCAGCAACATACAGAACTCAAAAAATTATGAGAAATGCTCCAAGAAAATTACAGAAGCTGTTATTACTGCCAATATGTACAAATGACCAGATTTTGGTGCTGATTAAAAGGAAATCCTAGTTTCAGGACCAGTTTGAATTTTTTGTTAACGTTGCGTTGCTTGGCGGAAGTATGCGCTCTCAGATTGCTCTACTTTATTAAATGTCGTCCTTATCGTTATCAATCAATGACGTATTAACTATAAAAAATATAAAATAAATTATTTCCATATATAATTATTATATCAAGCTAAAAAAAAAAAAGATACTCAGTAGCAGGTTAGCTATTCAACGAAACAAAAAAAAAAAAACACGTTTAAGAGCAAGCATAACGAGGAAATTTTAGGATTCTTTAAATTTGACTTGAGTAACGAAAAATCATTACAGTATACTGTTGTGTTACCGAGTGTATGAAAAGCTGGTCTCATTAGTCACATCAGTGGAAAACTGTTAGAGGAATAGTTCGACTTTTCCTGCTGAAATGGTATGTAGATATAATAAACAAAATAGAACAATTTACTAGGTTGACAAAATGTTACAATAAATATTACTAAGTGCCCTAATTTATCTTAAGTTCTGCAAATAAATGAGAGAACTTTGCTTCCATTTGACCTGGCTAGTTTTATTTTTCTATTCAAAAGAGCAAGTGTTTCTCTCATTATAATCACTCCAATTCAATTATTAGCTAAGCATGCATATGTTATCACTTATAATTGCCTCTAATGAATGAAATTGAGTTAAGCTTCAAGAGTAAATTTCTTTTTTTCATAAATTAAACAGGTATAATAACATCTTATGTTTAATAATTAGAAACACTTCATGATGAAGTAGATATACCTATGTGAAACACTACTGCAGAGGTGTGTCGCAATCACGGCAAAGCTGGGCTACCGCAATCGGAAAGAAACGTTACAGTAACCCGAAAAGTGGGTGTGAGAGCCCCATCTAGCGACAATCTGAGTAAGCTTGACGATATTGAAATTCCGTTTTAATTGTAATTTTCTCAACATACGTTCCAAGTAACTGATCTGATTCACTTATTCTGGTGTACGGAGTTTATTTGTTGCGTATTTGAATGAATTCAGTGCTCTTTTTATTCGAAATAGTGGTTTGTGCTCGGCGACCTGCCTCAACGTAACCCGTGTCGCAGTCGCCATTTGAGCTACTGTAGCGGGCAAAATAAGAAAACGATTTTCATTATTTGGAAATAAAGGTGAACCATGTAGAGTAGGTTAATGAATCGTTTGATGGGGCCCTATGGAATGTATTTAACATATTTCTACAAAATATCAGGACAAACATAACTATATTTAATACAATAGAGCAATCTAACAAACAATAACAAAAATTGAACAGTGCAAACGAAGAAAACGATCGTCTCTAAAACATTCTCACATTTACCCCGGTCATCTGGCAACATTCAATTTCGTGTACATGACTTCTAGAACTGCCACTCTTACGATTACACCATT
>LQNS02007216.1:22195839-22218346 GCA_001587735.2 Parhyale hawaiensis
AAATTCGGATGATACGGGACTGAGATATCACTGAAGAACATTGCTTCTGTTCTGTGGAATTTCTAAGGGGTTCCAGCTGCACCCACAGCAGCGTAATCAGAAGGGTAGGAAGTAACGTTCCCACTTTTCGTTAGACTGAATTCATCAGGATTGAGTGACTGGCGTTATTTATGTGGAAGGTTAGGTTAGAGGAGCTGCGTTAGGTTAGGTGCGTTATAGTAGAGTTTTGCATAGATTGCTACATCTTATAAAGTGGGAGCATTAACTAATCGCTGAATTCCCAGCGGTCACGTTAGCTTATACGACTTAATTAGGCTTGGATAGACAGACATCGTTGAGTTGGAATGAGCGACGGACGTTTACTCAAACGGGGTGGGCTACGTTATAAGAGCTGCATTTGGTTAAACTGAGGTAAATTGCAATAGTGTAGCGTGGGTTGCTTCTTTTTGCAAAGTATAGTCTTTATTCAACCGTGGAATTTCACGCGTCCCGCTAGTTCATTACGAATAAATTTATGAAAAGTAAATTAATCAATTGATCGTGATTAAATACCTTGTCGATTAATTCGAGTAAAGCAAATTCATGGCGGATAACATCATCGTGGGTAAATTTATGCGCTTGAATTCATCTCGGGTTATTTTATCGGGAGCAAACTCTTCCCCGGCGGAAGTTACAGCCGCTTAAATTAATGGCTGAAACATTAATGAGGAATAGTCATCGCAAAAAATTCAGTCAGATTAAGTCAACTCATGTACTTTTTTCACCTATACTTCGGGCCCGAGAGAGGGGGGGGGGGTTTATATACATTTTTTTTTGCAGCTCTACCATATTATTGTCCTATTCCATATGATGAGGACATTAGAAAAAACTTTGTATAACTTTCGCACCTGGTACATTTTTGAGGGCCCTAGCAGAAATTATCGTAGGAAACAACTATGATTATGGTCGAGCTTCGTTGCAAATCATTCGTAATCACCGGCATTTATGGGGTGCTTTCCAACCTTTATGGTTGGGCTAATTCCAAATTTCCAACCATAATTAAGGAGGGAAATTAGTCCTTGGTCAAGGATGCCTTTCACCCATGTTTCCATATTTTTCTAACCTTCTGCCACCTGTATTCGCCAATAGCATTTTCCTCCCTTTTCACATATATTGCTCTCTGTAAATTATTTCCGATACCAAATCGTGTTAGTAGTGGATGCCTACTTCAGTTACTGATGATTAGTTGCTTATACAAAGAAAAAATAGTTCCATTCATACGTGCGTGTTAGGCCTGCAGCTCAGAATGGTCAAAAGCTCAAACTTCAGAACGATGCTAGAGCCAGAGCTTGAACCAGTCTGTTCAGTTAACGCACGTTTGTATACAACTTCTGTAACTCTAAGCTGGAATATAGACATACTGCACAGCATAGGGGGGTTGCGGTTTCATTGATGAAATTTGGCCGTACCCTTTGTCAGGTTATGCAAGGCTAAATGTTGCATAAAACTTGACATCATTTCACATAAAGCTAAGGGAATATTTTATTGATGAAAATTTACAAACATCTACTGAATAAACACAGCAATATATGACGATATTTCATCAAAGATTGCAATGGTGTTTAACAAGGGATACAACAAACAAATGAAATTAATGTGTAACTACGGTAGAGTTAAAAAAAAAATCAGGAAACAATAGATAAAAATGACGGCCAGGCGGTTAGCGTCCATACAAATCCTGCAAGTTTTTGCAATTCATTGATAGGAAAGAAAAACTGAAAACGTGCAAATTTTTGCAACATAAAATGCATTGCAGACGTTTCGCATTCAAACTTATCGTCACAATATTATTTTACTCGATTATGTTGGGAATTTAAGCCGTATTGTAATCGATGGAAATCCATACACATCCTTCCCCAAATAATTGGAGGAATTTCACTCATGATCGTACGTAGGGAAATCCGTTGACAACCTACCATGGTTAGAGAAAAATTCACCCTTAATCGTGTATAAAGAATTCCACTTATGGTTTCCTTTGATTTGTGGTTGTAATTCCGCAGAAAATTATTTTGCCCGGAAAAACGCTGATATTTTACTATGCTTCAACCTTTCCGTTCATTATCATCGGTTTTTCCACCTAAATTTCTGAATGACTCAATATCGTCAATTGTGGACCGATTGTTCTGTAACTTGCTAAGAATATGTCGTGGTCAGGTCTTAGTTTTTGAGATAATGGGATTTATAAATAAATATATATTTATGTATATATAAATTTCAAACGTATAGAGCTCGATTAGTTTCATGCCAGAAAAAGATAACAGTATTGGAATCTTTGAGAGATTATTAAGAAAACCATAAACCTGGATTTTCCATTTTCAATTTCGTTTTCTTTTGAATGTGATTTTCGATCGCTAACAAAATTATAGGGAAAAAATATTCGGGTTTGAGCCATGATAAAAAGAAAATTATGAGGGCAAAAATGGAGAATCCAGCTCTACAGTCTTGTTAGAAATCCTTGAAGGATTCCAAAACTGCCATTTTTTTCTAGCATGAAAACTCATTCAGTTCTATTCTTTTGAAATATCCAAAAAACATAGGTATACATATAACTCTCGACTTTGACGTCTCTCGACTTTTACGACTCTCTTCTTTTACGAACGTAATTTTGAGGGTCTATCTCAAATTTAGCGAAATGTGTTCCCTACTCTCGAATATTGCGATTGGTCCTTCCGTCCAGTATTCTAAACGTTTTCGATGAAGAAATGTATGTATTATTCAGCATTGTTAATTGTATAACACCAACTTCTTGAGTTATTGATAAAAATGTTATAACTTGCTTTTGTATATACAGTATTTCCTTTATACTGTTTTAGAATATGGAAAAAGTTCTTCCTGCAAACTTAACATAATCCATGCTCGAAATACATTTTTATTTCTAAACAAAGTCTGACCTTATCTCGACTTTTACGAACGTATCCTGAGTATTAAGCTTCATTCTGGTTCGCATCTCTCGTAAAATTTTGAAAGTTACATGAGTATATTATATGTATTTCGCATTGTCTTAAAAACTTAAGCCTAAATCAAAAAAGATTTAGGGGCAAAATGTGGTTCTTTTTAAAAAAAAATACATATTCTTAGCAAGTTTCTGAACAATCGGTCCTCAATTGATAATTTGAACCCCTCCCCCATGCCTCCGTCCAAAATGTACGAGGTGCTAAAGTTCTACCCAATTTTTATTATGTCCTCATCAAATGGAATAAGAAACGACATGGTAGAGCTGTAAAAGAGAAATGTACGCAGATAACCCCAGAGCCAGGACTACTAGGGTAAATATATCTCAGTTAATTCATAGTAGATAATAGTAGCACGACTTGCTGGAGCTAGAACTTTTGCTAAGTTTAATAAGTGTTTATTAGGTTGCGCGTGGTTGGGAGTAATTTATATGTATATTTCCAAACCATTAATTTTACATCACGGCGAAATGCCCTAACGGTGAAATTACCAATGGCGAATTGACCGACAGCGAATTGATCGGCGGCGAATTGATCGGCGGCGAATTGACCAACGGCGAATTGATCGGCGGCGAATTGATCGGCGGCGAAATTACCGACCGCGAAATGACCTGTCACGCAACGTGTTATCCCTAGCAAAGGGATTCCCCATTGTCTATGCGGGGTGAAAGTACTGTATACCTATAGCCCAATGCTTCTTACGGTTTCTTCAGAAGTCTACACCCGACTCACTGCTGTCATTTTTTTTCCTTTTTTTAGAGCAACAAGCACAAAGAGCGACGATGCTGCTTCCGAACTCCGAGTTGTTGCTGCGAGTCTTGCTCGCGTGCTGGCTGCTCTTGGAATTTTCAGTACTTCTAGTCAACGCTCAGGAAACGGGCAAGGTGTGGACTGCTGTGCCCGTTGACATCTCCAACATCACAATCGTTGACGAAACTACAGCAGTGTCGGAGATCGTGTGCATCATCACGGCCTCCCTGCGATGGACAATGAATATCTGCTGCCACGGCCCCAACAACCGCTGCTTCTTCGGCTTCTACGAACTCGTCTTGCCTTATGAAGGCACTCCGACCGAAGGCTACTCATGCTACGTGACCGATGGTAATTTGCTTAGCTGTATCATTAAATGTAATTATATATTTTTTATTTGTGAAACAAATGTTATATTATCTTCGTACCACGGGAAAACCCTGTGTAACGTAAGCTGCTGAAATCCATTGAGAGGATAGAGGAATTCATAGTAAATGAAATATACATATACTGGACACTACTCTTTGACATTTGTTGATAGAATTATTGTATGTCACCAACTTAATTGATTTAGCTTCAAATTATAGGATGGCCTAAGTCAAAGTGTGGTATATCATAGTTTTTCTAATCCCTAGCCATTTCTAGCTTTTTCCATATTAGAGATTGAATAATTAACTTCAATGTTGAATCATTTACAAGTGTTTCTCGATACATTGTGAAAAATTTTCCAATACGTTTCCTGACTTTAAATGAATGTCTACTCACTTTGTAAATGGAGTATTTTTCATTTTATATCAGTCGCTTAGCGGTATGCATTTAAAGTTTTTTTTTTACTTTCTTTTATCATTGTGAAAAATTTTCCAATACGTTTCCTGACTTTAAATGAATGTCTACTCACTTTGTAAATGGAGTATTTTTCATTTTATATCAGTCGCTTAGCGGTATGCATTTCAAGTTTTTTTTTTACTTTCTTTTATCTAATATACCTGTACGCAGGTCAATTAATGTTTTCATTTATTACGTATAGTAGTAACTTCCAATTATTTGAACAGTTATGATGAAGGCCAATACAGTAATCGAGGTCATGATATCCAAATATTAAGCTAATGAGACCTCATCTAAACAGTGGCTACGGAAGTCAAGGATGGCGCTGATTTGGATTTTCCAGTCCCTTTAGTTTAAACCATTGAAAATGCGAGTTTACACAAACCGAGCCCCGAGAAGCAATGCAAGATTTGCCTTAAAAGTACTGGAACTCTTTCCTAGCAGAGAGATGGAGTGGAGCGTGACATCTCAACAGGGAAACATAATACAGTGCGTTACCTTTGAGTATGAAAATATAATTTTTTTACCTAATTTTTCAAAATGAGTGTCTAACTTTGAAATATCAATAGTAACTAAACTGTGTTGCCAATATAAACAGCACTTGTAAAGTGAATATGTAGCCATTGGTTAAGTTTATCATAAAATTTGCTTATTTACGAGTGTTTTACTGTTACCTCAGATTATGCAACAAGCTAATGTAAATGTCCTAAAGAGGAAATAAATACAAGTGAAGAGGAATATTGTTATTGAACGTCCAAAACCAAGAAATTATAACAAAAAAAATTCAATAATCACTGAAATAAGTGTTCAGTAGTGGAAAACATAAGAAGTTAATTTTGAACATGGCAAACTCCATTTTTCATGATTTTTCAAGGCGATTATCAACAGACCTTGTCAGGTTTGATATTTTAGATGGTGGGATAGAATCTGCTGCTATTTTTACTGCATTCCACAGGCTTATTTTGCTCGAAAACTGCTGACCACCTCCATAGACCTTCCTTTTGATCATTGCCCACAGGTTCTCAATGGGATCTAAATCGGGGCTATTCCGTGGCCATGTCATAATCATTTTTGATTTGTATCCTCCATCCGCAAGCAAGTTAGCAGTGTACCGTGCTCGGTGTGAGGGAGCGTTATCGTACTGAAATACCAATTTGGGTCTGCGTGCGATAGTCTGCTCATCAAGAGTGGACCATCAAGAATGGCTCTGCATTCATCAGTAAATATGACAATGGAGAAATCAGTTTTCATGTTCTCCTCAGCCCATTTGACCCTATTTTCTTCATGAGTTTTTTTATTAGAAGTGGTCGTTTAATTGCCTTTTTCACTTTCCCTAGCTTCTGCAGAACCTCACATCTTGTCTTTCTGCTTAGTATTGGTGCTCCAGCGTCTTCAAATATCTCCTTACTTGTAGAAAGTTGTTTTCTAGCGATAGAAATCTTCAAATGTCGCATATCCCGAGCATTCAATTTTCTCGTAGAGGCTCTATCCGGAGTTTTCCGACTGACCTTACCTTCAATTGCATAAGCCTTAATTGTTCGGTGATCACGCTGTAATTCCTTTGAAACTTCGAGTGTTGTCTTACCAGAAGCCAATAACGAGATCACATTGATCTTTTCTTTACTTTTTAAACCACATTTCTTGCCCATGTTGACTAGAGAGTGATGTTGCATAATCTGGGGTAACAGCTCAAACCCGTGCGATAAGCAAATGTTGCCAAAACGTGGGATATTGTTCCGTTGTAGTTTTCGCTAGTTGTTATTAAAGTTACAACATACCGGTGCACTAACTTACGATTGACATTTTAAATGTTTGACTCATATCTTGAAAAATAGGTAAAAAAATTGTATTTGCATAGTCAAAGGTAACGCACTGTAGTAGGTAGGCGATTGTAAATTGAGCTCAGTTTACACTAAACTTTTTGCCGAGCGTGACAGAGCAAGGAAGTGTTTTTTTCCATAATTTTGGCAGGTGCCTTTACCTTGTGGTCTTGGGAAAATATTACAGAACAAATATAATTAGGGATATATATAATCTATCCACTGTTGATCGCTATTCCTACCGAATGAATTATTCATTTCGCAAGATGGCCATGAAAACCAGTCACACTCTCCAGGTGTAAAATGACCGAATTGATGTTAGTTCACTACTCGCAAACTTCAATGATGAAAACTAAAAGCAATAGCGTTGAAAATAAATTATGAGTTAATTGGAGGTTAACTAAATAGCGGTTCCACGTCACAGCCAAATTAGCCGAGACTACTTTCTAGCACAACTTCCAGTAGTTCTCGCCATTGAAACATGCGGGTTGCGAAATGGTATTAGTCGTATCATCTAAGGCACCACAACACAGTAAAAGGCGTTACGCATAGTGACTGTGCTCAATTGTGATAGTGTTTTTCTGAAATATTTATCAAAATTATCCTTAAAGCACATAGTGCAGATTGCGTACATCATACTAAAATATAAAAGATAGCAGCTGTTTTTTCGACCGTTTTCCAAAATATTCAAGGCTAAGATCAAATGTTCAAGATCTTGTGGTCAAACTCGTGTTTTGTCACGCCCCACATGAGGCTCAGTGTAAACTGAGCTATAGATATACAACGCCACTCGAGACTCCTGTCCGTTCCCTTCATGGTAGATTGCGCCATAAGTGCGTTATGCTTACGCGTGAACACGGGTAGTCGGGTACCGAAGTAGGCATTCCAGTTATGCGAGTATATCAGCACTTTCAGTGCCAAAAACTCTTACCAGGATCTGTGAAGACCACCTACTCAAGGCATTTATCAACAAGACGAATGAAAAGTCGAGGCAAAGGTGAACTTACCTAGGACTCGGATCGGCGAATTAGTGTGAAACTGCATTATCTGAGTCTGAAAAACTCTACATTCTGAAGGAATCTCCATCACGACTGAATTATCGAGTTACAAAGGCAGTTTTCTATTGCCGCGGTGCCTATTTCTTTCTCATTAAGTGGATGTCATTTTACTGACAGCTTCTATCTTTTAAGGTCTATTACAACTTATACAAAATATTACTCCCTCTCTGAGGTATTGATACAGCTACTGCCATCAGTGGTTCTTCTTTGGCGAGTGTATGGACCACGCACCCTCTCTTGGTTCACGCATCGACTACTAATTAGTTCATTGACATTTTTCAGGAGAGGCGAAAACAGGTTCAATATCATCGTATTTTCTTAACTATCACTTGAATAAAGACCTTTCTAAAGCGGCCACTTTTACAGGCTCAGTTATGGCGTTATTATCACTAATAGAACTTGACACGGGGTTTGAGATGGTGGCAGTAAATCAAAAAATCCAATTTTTGAGTTATGTCCCTGTAGTCGCAAACGAGTGATATAGTCTATATAAAAATTTGTGTTGGTAATGCAGACGACAACTTATTCAGAGTTTCCTGAGACAAACTGCCTGTTCTCTTAAGTTAGAGAATCAAATTTACAAAAACGGACAAATTTAAGTGTTTACATATTTAGCACTTAATGCCCCTTCTTTGTTTAGGGGAACGTTAAATGACGCTAACGGTGACTAACATAATACAGTATTACTAGAGCTCAGCGTAAACAACTGTTCAAGACAGGTAAAATATAGATTCAAGCGAAGTGTCCTTGCTTCAACTGTTTGTCGGGAAACTACCTGTCACGTAATCATAGACTTCAACAGCTCCAGATTTGAAACATATCTGTGTACCATATGGTAAATAAGTTGTTGGCTTCAGTGCAGGTATCAGAAACCAGCACTACCGCGTTTCTGGACGATTGAATGTTGAATTTGAGGCAGCTCCTCACCAGCTCCAAGGACTTGAAGGTTCAGGAAGAACTCGGCAGCTCGAGCACCACATAGGATTGGTATTACATGCACCTTCGATTACAATACTTGCAATATTTCACCTGCTTATCTTTTTCCTTCATGAACATCTGTATATCTCATGAAATAATACTATGGCTTCAGCAACGTGCCAATAACGAGACTTTTTGACGGAGTCGTTGATGATATCAACTGAAGTTACGACCAAAATTTCAAAAATAAAAATTAAGAACTACTATAAGCCAGCAGCTATTCCCGAGTTTCATTGTGAACATTTTGATTAGACTAACCCCACCGTTGTCGAAGCAGAAACGGCAAATGAACGCGCTCAAAAATCGTATCGACAAACGCAGGGAGTCATATCCCTCAGGAATTCCTCCTCCAGGACATACCAACTCCCCCTAATTTATATCTTTCAAGCCACTACTAAATTACCGTCCAAGAGTCTCCCCCCCCCCACCCTGGGTCTGTTGCAAATAATCGTGCTTGCACTATCACCTCCTGCTCTCAGTTTTTCTCTTCTTTCTCTCTTTCCTCATTTATCTAAATGACTTTGACATATAGGAGCAATAGCTCATAAAGGGCCGAAGTGCAAGTCTTTGCTCCTCTCTAGAAATGGGCCTGTTGGTTTGTCTACTGCCAGCTATCTAGCCCAATCTAATTTAGAACGTTTCCTACTTGTTGCAAAATGAAGGAAGCAGTTAATAACCAAAAAAGAATTCCTCCATTTTTCTGAGGCTTTTGTATAGTATTCAAGCCAAACTCTCAATAATCTTAATAGAAAAATGAAGTGAGTAAATGTACATTAATTTTACAGCCTTAATATACAGCATATATTAGTACTATCCAGTAATTCACATCGTGTTTTTATTTATTTATAAATATATAATTTCTGTCACGCTCTATGGGAATAAGACAGGAAGAAATCCAGTGCCGAAGACGATACGTTGGATACGGCGGTTGCACTATGGAGCTCCAGCAGAGGGACCTGAGCTCTCCTGCATGACCGTGTTCGGACATGGTTGAAAGATGCTACAGGAGATGCCACTTGACTACACCACAATAAATGTATATCCAAATTTTCAGACAGATTGCTTTTGAGAAGCCCAGCACAGGAGACAACGTCTTTTTTTTCTGAAGTGCTAGTTTTCTTTTCTCTTTATAGTGATGGTTCAGGCCGAAGTTGAAATCGCAGTGAGAATATCCCCTCATCTGAAGGCACTTCTTGTTTGAAACACATCTTGAAATGGGAACGATATATATGCAGCTTATAGAGTCCAATTTTATAATATTTTTCTATCCTGTTGACGGCGCATAAAGTCGGCTGATGATCGACGGAGCGCTTAATAAGTGATTTTTCACGGGCAGTAGACAATTATTTCTTCTAGCTTACTGTCTTTATATGACGGAGCAGATACCGCTTCAAAGGCCAACATTTCAGCACTTCAGTGCAGCTGATATTTAAGTTTGGCAGACAGTACCATGGCAACGGGTGCATTCACATTGTGTATAAGCTGACTGGAGTTGCATTCATGTTAATTGCAGTGTTTTACTCAAGCGTTTACTTGTGTCTCTCAATATAGATGACACACGTTTAATTGAAAAGGAGGATAGGCAACGTAAAAGAAAAACGAGACTACTATACAGTCTCAAGAACGAAGGCGTGCTACTAATGTAGAGAGATGAAGCGACTATGCGACACGGTGTCAGGTAAGACTTGAAGCAGAATGATTACAGCAAGGAATAAGAGCTGCTGATAAGCGTTATCGGAAAAATGAAGAAACGCCATGTCAGAGACGGCAGAACCTAAGGATGAGAGCCAGACAAAGGATCAACAAAGAAACTGAAGAAGCAAGTCAGAGAAGAGAGGATTCCGTACCGGCCTATATTAAGCAAGAATATCGATTATTGCGTGATTTGTTCACGTACTGGTCCGCAAGTATATACAGTATAAATTCCTCAGACAAAGAAAGCTGGAGCTCAAGTGAATTTTGACTTTGTATTAACCAAGGAAAATATTTTTTTCTATTGAGTTCGAGAACAGGATAGGAGCAACTTTTAAACCATTGAAAGTTTGCCTCTCTCTAAAATACGGATGTATTTTTTGGTTTCGATCCTCTTATCGCACAGAATTCATTCACCAACGCCAAAAAATGAAAATGGCACCAAAACCATGCATAACTGTTTTTAAGCGATCAGCCCTGAAACTGCCCCTTATCTTCGAAGACACAGTTCAAGAGCATCGCTCACCAGAGGAAACGAATCATTCGACTAAGTAATTCTCTGGAGCCATTCCGAGGGGAACTTTCCGTATTGAGCAACAAAGCTCATTTTATCCTTCACAATCTCTTTCAACAACTAAGATTTTTCTCTCTGCTCATCGTCGTGATGATAGACCGTTTTCCTTCAATCTCCTGATTTTTGTTCTTTGAGAAAGAGATTAGCCATCTGTGGTTTGAACTCCCCGGAGAAAATTGTAGGGGTTTAGGCTTCTTTCTCGTCGCAAATAGCTTTCTTTTTCTGCTGAGATTTTGATACGACCTCGGCCTGTCTTCCCGACCACTTTACCTCTTTTTCCAATTGCTTGCCAATTCTTTTCGCTGTTGAAAAGAAAGTGGTAACTTTTCCTTGTTCAAAATGGAAAAAAGTTGTCTGCCTTCCCTACCACGCTGCCTAGTCCCTCCGATTCTGTTTTCTTAGTTTGATCGAAATTCTTATTACTTTACCTTAGTTAGTCGTGTTTGTCGCTCTGTTTTTCTGTCTGTTTGTCACTAAGATAACTCAAAAAGTTATGAACCGATTTAGATGAAATTTACAGGGATTGTTGGGTATGTTAGGAGGCCCAGATGATTAACTTTTGGGTAAGATATGTCTATCCGTTTGTTTGTTTGTCTGCCTCATTTTTCTCAATGCCATAGCTCAAAAAGTTATCGATGGATTTTGATGAAATTAACATGAGTTGTTAGGTATATAGCAAAAAGTTAATTACCAAATTTTGGTTTTGATCTGTTCGTTCGTTTATCACTGCTTTTAATTTTATTTTTGTTAGCACTCAAAAAATATTGAATGATTCTCTATGAGATTTATAGGAGTTGTTAGTAATGTTGGAAGACATAAATGATTAGAGTTTGGTGCAGATCGGTTCGTCTGTGTGTATGTTTGACTCATGTTTGTCATAACGTTTTTTAGTAGTATAACTCAAAAAGTTATGAACGGATCTTCAACAAAACTGCACAAGCTGTTATTACTATCAAAAGGCACAAATGATTAGATTTTGGAGTTTATACAAAGAAAACTATGGTTTCAGAGCCAATTTGAATTTTTTACTACCGTTGCCTCGCTTGGAGGAGGCATGCGCTCTCAGAGTTTCCTAGTTTTCTTTTTAGATGAAATGATATTTAAAAACTAGCGACACCGATGAAAATTCAACGGTTATCAATGGTTTTCTCTTTTCTAAATGCAATGCACATAGGCAACGCTATTATACACTATCTTAGCTCAACCCTGACGTACCTTGTTGTGCTACGACTCTTGATAAGCCTCAAATCTACTTCAAAATCGGGTGGCCGAGCAGTGGTGCCAAGACTCAAGAGTGGTGATATTCCTCTATAGCGGTGCCAATTCTATGGGTTTTTCTGAGACTTCTCTATATACAGGTAGCAGGCGGGGCTAAGATATGGGCCGAACGAAATCTCAGAAATACCCATAGAATTGGCAACGTTATAGAGAAATTTGGCCACGACCGAACTGCCTTGATGAAGCGGACAGACTATAGTCTAACAGCTCCTGTGACATCTAAGTCACAGAGCTTTCAGAGGCCCACTTTGCAAGGTTCTCCTCAAAGTCAACCACATGGGACCGTTCAACCGATCGGTAAGCTCGGAGGATCACCCTGCCTGTCACAAGCTGAACCATAAGCAAAAGCTTGAAGTGTTTGATTGACTTTCGTAGTCAAGGCAGAGTCTGAAAGGGCCCTGCAGTGTCCCCGACCAGCTGTTGGAGGCACAAAGCTGCCTACTTCTTCCAAACTGCTAGCGAGCAATAAAAGAAGTGCTCCGTTGTATAGTGAGGCAACAATGGGTTTAGACGCCTTGGGAGTTCGCAACAGTACCCTCCTGCGTGCGGCTGAGACGCGGTCCAAACGACTGCGATAAGTAGGAGGAGAACCAGCGGCCTGCACGGCGGCCTGGTTCTGACTCCTAGGTACTGCAAGCACGGCAGTTGGTACAGGGTCTCACATTTTGGACGCACTTGTACAATGCGCAGGATGTGTCCCTACACCAGCAGCAGTTATCCATGTTTCTAGAGTTTATATGCTTGTTGTATCCTAATAAAACTGTAAGTAAGCAGAATTAAAGAATAGTGGTTGTAGTCATGGCAACACCGAAACAAGAAAAAAAATGGCGGTCAATAATTGTGATTTGTGATAAAAGTCAGTAAAAGGAACAAAGACATACTGTACGAAGGGAGTAAAATACACACTTGCTATCGTGCCTGATTCATAAAAGTCCCATGCCGTCGCATGGGAAACAATCTCGTAGGTTCCTCTGCAATTTAGTGGAACCACTGTACTACCAAGGTACGACAAACTCGATACCCAACACGTCATGATACCAAAAACTACCAATAGAATTGAGAATGGACCGATATGAGGCCATAAAAAAACACCCTAGAAACACCTCTAGCATATATGCCATAGAACACATTCATCCAAATACCCAAATCCAAAGTTTAGCGCAATGATGAAATGAGGTAAGCAGGTTGGTGCTCTTCTGATGTACGACTACGACATTGCCCTGCGCGCCGCCCTGACAGTTCACATTCCGACGAAAGGATCACACCAATGAAGAATTTAGACTTGAGGGCTTTGTCACAATAATACGTCATAAAACAGATTTTGAGCTATGCAGTGAAAACCGTAATCACGAGATAAACTCGTATAAACAATAAGAATATACGAAATATCTGGAGCAAACTGTGACACGTTCTTCCGACTCACCCCTTACTTTTATCACTTGATCAATTAATATTTGAATATGAAGCGCATCGCCGACGCAGGCAGAAGCGGCCTCACTTAACCTAGTTGATCCGTTGCTCACAACTTGCTCAAGGCTCATCCAGACAATCAAACATATCCTCAAATATCGTGTTTTTTAGCTTGAGGATTAAGCTTGAGATTAATAATTGATAATCTCGTGGCCACACGAATGAATATAATTTTTCATTTCAATTAATATGTATCTTCTGCTAAGAAATGAACATGTGTACATTGCTGCGGACAAATTATTTGCTCTTCTGACTCAACTTTTGCACGGTCTATCCACCAAATGTCTAACACTGTCTAGCATTTTACTGATGTCTTGAGCAGGAAATCTACTCTCTCTCTCGAGTATCGTAGACGCAGCCACAGGGTAATATTCTCTCGATATGCTGAACGAAGCTGTAGGTTACCATGCTACCGTGAGGTTTCTATCTTAGTTACGTTCACCATAAAATGCATCGCCTGTAGACAACGCTTCTGACTTGTTTTGTCGGAGGGCATGCATTGCTTTCGGAATAAGACTCTGCACTTCGAGGAGTCTTAGAAAATTTGCTCAATGTGAGAGTGAATGAGAGCCAATGGCTCCAGGCTTCACTTCCTGTTAAGTACGAGGTTTGAGCATGCGCGCTGCTATAGATGTGGCATTGCCCGCTGTTATATCTTTGCGTCGACAGTCTTATGAGTGAAGCTGTTAGTGAGAAGGAAAGGTTACGTCTTTGTGCTGCCCTTGCGGAGTTTTTGGGTGACTGAGTGCACGCCTTACAAATTCCGCTTCTGTGACTCTTACTAAATCCTTCTGACCTCTGCATTGCTATTGGTGTGCGCATGGACTGCAGGGTGGTTCACTTGCATGATCGTGTCAACTGTGGAAATCACGTCGATCCTGGTGGCGTCCATGGTCTGTCGAGCAGATCTAGCGCTGGTAAGATCTCCCGACACCTGGCAGCAAATGACATAATAAAGTATGCTGTAGCTAGCGTGTAAGTGTCATCAAGCTTAGAACCGGTTGGGTTAACTCCAAGGGATGGTAAACGGCCTGATGGTCTTACGTTAATCCCGTGGCGGGAAGAGCGCTGTCTTGTTTGTGGTTTCACCTGTGCTGGCACCGTGGCTGCAACTCACAGGGAACAGCAGTGCAAGCAGGAACCGCGGCCCATTGCAGCCGCAGCCAAGTAGTAAGAGCATAACGCGGACCTCTCAAGGGATAACATGTTCACCCCAGTTGCTGTCGAAACGTTTGGCCTCTAACCTGTGCGCCTCTAACCTGTGCGCACTGTTCATAAACAAATATACCGTAATTTTGGGTGGAGGCCATATCACTGAGAAAAATTTAAACGCTCTTACGTGTTTCACAGTGAAGCATCGCAGCAGACACTGCCGTCATAAAATCATGCTTCGACAAAAAAGGGAAGAAAAGCTTCGTAGATTTGCTACACATGTGAACCGGGACGCTGTTCCACACCAACATGCAGATCGCTGTTGTAATTGAAAGTTTCTTCTCCTCCGGTGCATAAATTTTGCTTGTGTTTTATGCATCTTGGTGCATCATCGGCTTTGTCACGAAACCGGAACACATAAGTGCATCATCAGCGTTCCAAGTGCATCATGAGACCCTATATGCATTATAATGATGCACTTACGCTAACTTTGCTATTTTCGTAATAATAATAATTTCTTTACCTCATATACAGTGGGAAATCTAACGTAAATTTCTAGAATTTTGCCGAAGTGTCACCGGTAGTGTGTGAAACAGGACGCAGCGCCGGCTTCTACTTACCTTCAGTATTTGAACTTCAAAATTCTACAATTGAAGAAAATGGAATACCACGTTAGGTGCTATAACTCTGCAAGATGATACCTGATTCTTATTATAATTATATAATTACATAGGAGTTAATTAAAGTGTATCATGATAATGCACTTAGCATATAGACCCATGATGCACTTCGGTTTTGGGACAAAAATGCATGTAATTTTGATGCATCTAAGTGCATCAAAATATGCCAAAATTTCTCTCAGTGTAATAAAAATATTAAAAAGTTACGCATGTTTTCTTTATTTCAGAGGCGTCGTTCTGATCCTGATCTTCGCAAATGCAGCATATGCTGTTTTCAGTGATAACTATGAAGTTGGTTGATGGCATGTTTCTGAGTTATTTATATGATACATATAAACTTGGAAATAAAAACTTTCATCCATCAGTATTGACCGAAACTGTCACGATAATAATTTTCTGAGGATCTGCATGGGTAACAAAATCCCTCATCACTTACTGTCTAAAAAAAAAATCGATCATTTCGTTTATCTCAAGTGAGCACCTTTCCACGCGTGAGAATGTACTTCTAATCAAACACGTTTCACTTGAGCAACAGCAGCAACGTTGAAACCAACACGGATGTACTACATTGCTTAAATATTAAAAGGATGTTCGATTGGGCGCCGAAATGAAGCACTTGCAGCTTGACTTGTCTGAAACTTCAGACGGGTGAGCTGACATTGACCCGTTGAATTGAACTACAGGCATCGGCCCTAAACCGGTTACCCTTGAGACTTCCAGAAACTCAATTTTGCTCCGTAAAATGGAATTTTTCGCCGGCCCAACGTAATAGCGTAGCCACTAACACCTGCAACACGATTCAAAGTGGCTAGGCCATTGTTGCTGACTGGAGTTTTCGATAAGCTAAGCCTTTGTTTTCGGCTCCAGGTCGAACATGCCTTTGCTAATCTGTCTATAAGATTTTCTAAAAAATGCTCCCACAGTTCAAATATGCTAATTCATAAACCACACCATAAATTGACTGGACACTGAAATCGGGCCTCTCGCAATTGGGCCTGGAGGCCGATTCACGTAAGTGTTAATAGAATTGGTTCTACTAGTCACAAAGACCTCAAACAAAGATTAATTTGTTCATCGTAACGTAAGGAATGTGTTACAGAGCAGGGAATCTAAATACACAATCATATATCTTCAGTAGGCGATATACAGGATGTTTCAAAATTAGAGGTAAAAAATTTGACCATAAGTAGAAAAACGGAAAATAAAGCGATTTTCATGCGTGACAAAAATTTCAAAACTCCTTCGTTTTCAAGAAATGACGACCTGAAATATTTAAGCGGGAAGTACCCCATTTTTTCTGTTTATGTATGTGCCAATTCGAACAAAACTTGGCACAGATATGTAAAATTGAAAATAAATGCTGGTTTAACTCGTGTGCTTTTTTCCATTTTTCCAATAGAAAACGAAATATTCAAAGAAAACGGGAAAAAGGGGCTGGGGAAAACCTATCTAGTCGTATGGTTTTTGGGCTACAGAGACGATTTTGGTCTCAAAATAAGCGAGATTTATTCTCTATCAATAAGGCCTTGGGTTTTATGATCCTGGAATTAGGAGACGACTAACAGTGCACTTTTGAGGCGAAATTCGAAAAAAAATCATTTATAGTAAGTTTGCATTTTTTCAAGAATTTTTCCGGCGATCATAAAACCCAAGCGCTTATTTGGAGAGCTAACAAGTGAAGGCCGGTGAGGTGTCTCTGGTGTGTTCAATATCTTGAGTGCCGTAGAGAAGCTATCTAAGCGGTTAAGTGCGGCAAATGAATCTCATACTTTAGTTGATAGAGCCAATAGCTTAAGGGCGGTAATTGATGAAGGGTGTATGTACAGTACGGCTACATAAAACGTACACGGAACTTTCGTGCACAGCGTTCGGTTGGACTTATAGCTGAACTGCAGTATGAGCGCTTCGAAGAAAACGGTCTAGCACGGACTGAAGGGGAACTGCAGTATCTATCGGCAGAACGCGAACGCGATTAAATACGTCAGGGTAAGCGTATAGACAACCTGACCTATGGAATCACATGGAACTACAGTTTGCCTATACGATAATTAAAATAAGGTCTTCCCAAAGGACCTACAGCCATTTACCCGACAAAAATGCCTCTGTGACTGCTTTTTTTTACTCACTTCGCCGCCGATGTAGATCCCATCTAGCCGTGTTTAGATCCTCGGACAAAGCAGGTGTGCTCGAGCGTTCTGCTTAACGTCTTGTCCACGAAAGCTGAGCTAGATAATGTAATTAGCTACTATGTCAGCTGTGTCAATGGCGCGGGTTTATATTTCTCTGTAAATTTTGAAAGACTCCGAATTCCAAGAGCAGTGCATATTTATGCTGTAGAGAAAGCAGCAACAAAATATTCAGGCGCTTTGCATTGCATAGAGGAAAGAAAAGTCTAACGTGTGAACTTTTCTAGCTCCCTGTGACTACGCCGATTGCCCTACGAGAGGTGCACGTAGAAAAAGAACGTGCGGAACATGTCCTTTTTTTGGACCAAGCAGCCGTGGCGCTGGCTGTTCGTTTTCCTGTATATTATTTGTTTAGCCTATATACGGTATGTTTCGTATATGATGTAGTCAGGAACTACGAGCACTACGTTCTATAGGACAAGCATAGATAGAGCACTTCAATATTGAGAGTGCAATAATTTTATACACATAATGTTGAGCGAGTGCTGCAGCTGCTTGGTCCGAAAAAAAATCATTTCACGGGCGTTATTTTTTCTTCGTATGTCTGCTGGTTCTCCACGTTATTATTACTCGTTGGGCACTTGCGCGTAGTGCTTAGCAGAGAGCGCTTTGTGCGCTCTTCTTTTAATGAGATTCTTCTATTAATGAAACCTGCATATCGGTCGAAGCCTAACTATAAGCCTAATTAGGAAAATCGTTACTAAGCTGATCAACTTCTCTCGATATTACAACTGGCAAACCTAATCCGTTAGCTCACCAAAGAATTAGAAAATTGAATTAATCACAATAATTTTGTTCAGTTAAAAAAGTTAATAATGTGCACTGCACTGAGATGTTTTCTTTGCAATGATGGTCGGAAGTTTTAACTAGGAGTTCGTTTCGAATTCTTCATAAGACTCTTATTCACAGATTGTGTACGTACTGGTATATCTCTCGCTTTTTCATTTGTAAAGAATCAAATTCCGATTTCTTTGAGACGAAAAACATCTCTGCAGCTCAAAAACTGTAGGACTAGATAGGTTTCCTCTAGCCCCCTCCCCCTTTTCCTGTTTTCTTTCAATATCTCATTTTCTATGGGAGAAACTGTAAAAAAGCACACGAGTCAAACCCACATTTATTTTAAATTTTACATATGTGTGCCAAGTTTCGTTCAAATCGGCCCATTAATAAACAAAAATTAGGGTACTTCCACTTTAAGTATTGCAGGTCGTCATTTCTCGAAAACGAAGGAGTTTTAACATTTTTGTCAGTCATGAAAATCGTTTTATTTTCCGTTTCTCTACATAACTATAGTCAAATTTTTTATCTCTAATATTGAAACACCCTGTATATCATATCTTCGGACACCAAGAATAATTGAAAATTTATCATAATTTCTGGGAATAATGAAATTTTATAGAAATAATTGGCACATACATCCTACATGTAATGTACTTTAAAATCACATATAATTGAGTTTTTCCAATGACAGATTTGAAGCAATAACCTCAGAAATTGATATATGTAGAGCTTTCGGTAGAGCTCATCCCTACGTACAGCTGCATGGAAATGAAGGTTAAGAATTCCCGCTAATACAGAAAAACTTGATTAAAACCACATAGAATAAAGCCACATCAACAGCCCAAAACTAAATGCATAAATGCATAAAGATACCAGGACAGCCGATAAAAGACATTAACCTCCATCACTGGAACCATCTACAGTTGCCCCATGTCATTTAACATTACTAACTAGGAATACTACACCACAATGTGGTTGCCTACGTTACATCACTTCCTGGTTGTCTATGCTACATCACTTATATAGTTGCGTAAGTTGAATCATTCCATGGCTGTCTACGTTGAATGACATCATGGTCGTTCCGTACACTACATCACGTCATGGTTGTCTGCGTTATATCCCATTCTGCTGTATATATTACTGGTACATCTCATCATGGTTGCTTACATTACATGATTTATTGGGTTACTATGTTTAATCACTTCATGGTTGCCTGCATTACATGATTTAATAGATGACAATGTTACATCTCTTCATGGTTGCTGGATTTAAATTACTTCATTGTGGCCTACATTACATCACTTCACAGCTGCCAATGTTAGATCACTTCCCAGTTGCCAATGCTAGATAACTCCAAGCCTGCCAATGCTACATCATTTCACTGTTGAAGATGCTGGATCATTTCACAATTACCAATTCTGTATCACTTTACGACTACCAATGCTGTATCACTACACTGCTGTCAATGCTCAGTCTTACGCCACTTCATGGCGGCTGTCATTGCTATATCACTTCACTGCTTCCAATGCAAGATAACTTCATAGCAGCCAGTGCTTCATCACTTCATGTCTGCAAGCTGCTCCGACTGACCCTCTAGTTCTGCTGTCTGTTCTGATCATCTCGCATAGTCCGTATACCAATTAAATTCCATTAATATTTTCATCAGCTGTATACTTGGCATTTCATTACAAATCGAGCATACTACAAATTTCAGAAGCTTCTGTTTTACAAAATGTCACTGTTTATTTCACAAACTATTGCGAAATAGTTTTACTCTACTGGAAATATTAAAGGATGTCATAAACAGTTGCTCTACGTAATTACACTTCAAGCCTTAACATTTTTGTGAATTTGTTGAGTATAGAAGTTTTAGAAGTATGTACAGGTTTGGCAATCATTACTGAATGCAAAAGACTTAGGTCAAATAGCTAAACAAAGTATGAAAAAGTAATGGGGGAACATATAAAAAAAAATGCGTGTGCGGCGCCGTGCAATCTGGCCCAATTGCGGGACCGAAATCTGCCTTAGGGGCCAGTGTCCAGTCAATATACGGTGTGGTCTATGGCTAATTATATTATATGAACATCAGCCGGTTCACCTGCTGCAGAAAAAAAAAACACTTCTTGACAGTGTCTTGATTACTTACAGTATCGTGTAAATGTTTGAAACTAATTGCTATACAGGGTGTTTGAAAACTAGGTGGCATAACTTCAGGACTGTGTTCCCAACGGGTAAATAATGAAAATAGTTCTTATGAACATATGCGCGGAAATGCTTGGTTTCCGAGTTATAGGCCTTAAAACGAGCTGAAAAAAAAATACCTTTATCTCCTACAGGTGGTACCTAATTTGCTAATTAGCGTAACTATCACTTCAGTCGTTCCACAAGAACCAGCCCGTCATCACTATTAGGTGGTTGCCCAGCTCACTACCGTAAATGTCCGTGATTTGAGTGCATGTCCAGTCAACATGCACCACCAACGGTCGTGCAGCACTGTCACGCGAGAAACAAGGGAGAAGTTCTATTCGGTTGGCGTCAAGAAGCGATCTTATAGGTTGTGTGGCGCGCATGCAGCAGTGAGCTGTTCGAGCACCTGGTAGTGATGACGAGTTGGTACTTCTGCTACGACTAAAGTGATAGTTACGCTAATTAGCAAGTTAGATGCCACCTGTGTGAGAAAAAGGTATTCTTGTAAGCACATGTTTTAAGGCCTATAACTCAGAAATCAAGCATTTGCGGACATACGTCCATGGGAACTATTTTCATTATTTACCCACTTGGAACACAGTCCTGAAGTTATGCCACCTATTTGTGAAACATCCTGTATACTGCTTTATTTTTGTATTTTCATACTAGATCCTTTACATAGTAAAGGAAGCATCTTTCAATTATTGGTAAAGACCAAATTATTTTCCTTTATAAAGGGAAACGTGAAAGAAGCCTCTAATTTCGGTACCTACTCTCAAATATTTTGATGAAGTTGTAGCAAGAGTCCTTTTGCGTTGGACAGCTGCCGGGAAGCAGTTTTCCAAACTTTACTGAGTGGAGTGCTGTGGTTGAAGCCTCGGCGTTTTGAGCTCTCTGCTTTGCAAGGATCGATGATGCTGTCGATGAAGGCTATGACTTTTCCGTTCTGTCACCGGAGGAGTAATCAGCTCTACTGCTTTCATGAATTATACACATCGTAATCCCCCAATATAAGTAAGACTCTCCATTGCCCACCCTTAAATGAACCATTGTTATATTTGAGTAGTGATCCACAGTGTTAGATTGTGAGCCCCAGGATTAACGACCACAACACTTTTCCGGTGTCGCACAAAAATATAAGCAGCAAGTGGTCCTAAAAACTACACCGCTAATACCATCTAATAACATGACGTACAACTGACATGGCAGTTCCTGCTTCTAAACACTTCTGTGTTACACAAGAATACCGATCACAACCACTTGCATTTCATGGAAACTTGGAAAACGTCGACCTATGCTCAACACTCAGGCTGCTGCATCAAATGGCATCCAAGAACTTCTTTAAGGCACTGCATAAAAGCTCTATGAGATCCAACGGCATCCTGTAACGATTAAAGGCACTGCACAAAGCGCTACAAGATCCAACCGCATCCTCTAACGATTAAAGGCACTGCACAAAGCGCTACAAGATCCAACCGCATCCTGTAATGATTAAAGGCATTGCAGAAAGCGCTACAAGATCCAACCGCCTCCTCTAACGATTAAAGGCATTGCACAAAGCGCTACAAGATCCAACTGCATCCTGTAATGATTAAAGGCATTGCACAAAGCGCTACAAGATCCAACCGCCTCCTCTAACGATTAAAGGCACTGCACAAAGCGCTACAAGATCCAACCGCATCCTCTAACGATTAAAGGCACTGCACAAAGCGCTACAAGATCCAACCGCATCCTCTAATGATTAAAGGCACTGCACAAAGCGCTACAAGATCCAACCGCATCCTCTAACGATTAAAGGCATTGCACAAAGCGCTACAAGATCCAACCGCATCCTCTAATGATTAAAGGCACTGCACAAAGCGCTACAAGATCCAACCGCCTCCTCTAACGATTAAAGGCATTGCACAAAGCCCTACAAGGTCCAACCGCCTTCTCTAACGACTAAAGGCACTGCACAAAGCGCTACAAGATCCAACCGCATCCTGTAATGATTAAAGGCATTGCACAAAGCGCTACAAGATCCAACCGCATCCTCTAACGATTAAAGGCATTGCACAAAGCGCTACAAGGTCCAACCGCCTCCTCTA
>LQNS02007216.1:22243387-22253630 GCA_001587735.2 Parhyale hawaiensis
AATTACCATATAATCCCCGAACATTAGTGCACAAGATCCGGCAGGAGCGAAACCCAAAACCACGAGGACCGGGGTTCTCCTCCACGTCCGGATATCTAGTTATCAGGCACGCAAAGAACAATAAATAAACATACACCATAAGCAAAGTGAATCATCAAAAAATTACAAAAAATCAAATCGACAGTCGTGATAGCAACGAGATCCGTGGCCGTGGCCTGCGCGTTATCAGGCCGCCCCCATTATCCGGCCACCGGACACCGCTTTGTTTGTATGAGTTGGCTTTGGGTTTGGGGCTCTGGGTAGCCCCTGAATTGGAGGAAATGCCACTCTTAAGGCGGGTGAGACCTTTTTGGACCAACGGCATCCCTGACAGGAGATGAACAGGCTGGTGCCATAACTGGGTACTCAGTCTTCCGCAGTCTGCTTCTCTCTTCCTTCCCTCGGGTAGTACCACCTGATGCTTTTTTTCCTTTCCCCTCTCTTCTTCCTCTTTTCGGCCAAAGCCCTTACTGGTGATGGCAGGGTCTGGAGCGCGTGGATAGCTGGCTTGGGACTGTAAGTTGAGTTTCTCATCCATGACTATTCTTAAAAATTTTGTAGAGTTTACATTATTAACACACGTACCTGTAATTTTAAGTCGCTTGTTTGATGCTTTTGGTCAGTTTGAAAACAACATATTGGATGTTTTGGAAATGTTTAGGGATAATCTGATTGAAGAAAGCCACTCATCAAGTTTCGTTATCATTAGCTACATCAAGCAGTTGATCAAGGTTATGCCCCTCCATAAAGACTGACGTGTCGTCGGCAAAATGAATAAATTTAAGAACCTGCGTACATCTTTTCGTATCATTTCTGTAAACAAGGAAGAGCAATGGACCTAGTATGGAACCTTGAGGCACACCAACACCTAGTGACCTTAAGCATGGAAGAATCAGCACCATCACAATTGACCTACTGGTCAGTTGACAAATAAGAAGCAAAGAAAGCGAAAGTAACGCCGCGGACACCGTGTGCCTCAAGTTTCCCTAACAATATATTGTGGTTCACAGTGTCGAAAGCTTTTGAAAAATCTAGAAAAACATATAAAAATATATTTGTTAGCATCAATACCACCATAAATTTCGTGACATAATCTAATTACAGCATTGCTTGTAGAATTCCTCGACCGGAAACCAAATTGGCAAGCAGTAAAGGTAAAGTCAACTTAGACCACACCCTCACCTGGGAAACCCACATGCACTGGTTTGTGCTGCGGGTATAGGCCTACTGGCCCCAGATGAGTAAGTATAGCTGCAGTCAACCTCGGGTCACCAAGAACTATGGCGCCAATTTACGGAAGGAACAAATGACCCGAGACCCCCCACCCCCTCATCTCTGAGGAAGGCAGTTCCGCCACGGCGTCGTGCATGCACACACCACTGCCGAGTCAGCACACGAAGATCTGCAAAGAGCTCACTTGCCTGGCTGGCATCGAACGTGCGAGCGATACAAGGTGAGCAGCAAATATTTATCCAAGAAACTATTCAAGCGGCGGTACATACATCGCTCGAACACCTTACTTAAAAAAATGTAATGTAGATATTGGTCTATGGTTTGAAACTATGGTTTTCTGTCCCTGTTTCAATAATTAAATTACTCATGCTATCATCAAACAATCTGGAAAATTCCCTGTTGAGAAGGCATATTAACTAAATCAGTTGTAGCGGGGCTATAATGTTAGCTAAGAAATTGTAGACGAATGTTTGAATGCTTGTTATTAGACAGCTTTTGTTTTTGAATGAGTTGACAATGCTTAATCCATCTGCTACATGGGAGTCAAAATAAACAAATTAGCTAGGTTGTCTGCTGGTAAGGTAGCTCTCGTGTGACCTATTTGCCCTCGGTATGCTTTGGTCAAGACTTGAAGCGACACAGAAAAAGTATTCTTCAAATAAAGGCGCCACGTCCCTACTCTCTCCTATAATCTGACCGTCCACAATCAACTCAATCAATGTATCCAGTCGAACCTCTACCCTGCGGCTTTAATTCTGAATTTAATGTCCTCCATGCGTGCCTGCTATCATGTCTGGTGTCATTAAATTTTGCTTGGAAATAATTATATTTGGCTCTTTGGAATCACGTTGCTCACCATATTGCGTTGTCTTTTATAGGTCAGGAAGTCGCGATTATAATTCCTAAAATGAACTCTTTGCCGTCCCTGTCAGAGCCCAACTATCCCGGCCACACAGCACAAATTGGAAAATGATTGGATATTTCAACCGTGACAACACCAGAAGTGTGGGAAGCTAACGTATTACACCACAAGTGATCAATGAGAGTAGCTGAATGGTCTGTTACTCGCGTTGGTTGTTATGCTCTGAGTCATGTGCAGGCGGTGCATTCCATTAACAAACTGCTGTTCATCATCTGTGAGGGCTGCCTTGCTGATGTCGATGTTAAAATCGTTTGTAACTATTATATTGGTAGATCGAGCAAGGTTATTTCCCAGCCTAACAAGAAACTGGTCACAAAATGATGCCACTGAGCCAGATGATGTTCGGTGTATTCCAACAACATTGAACTTTTTGTTAGCTAACACTGAAGATACAGCACAGCTCTCATAAGCATCGCTCACAAGCATCAAGTTAGGTAGCAAGGAAGAGTAAGATTAAAAGCATTATGTCACCAGTATGCTCACACCACCACACACAGTGGTAACTGTGATACCCTGGAAGTTCAGGGAAAGCTCCAAGATCGCACAACCAAATTTCAGTAGCACAATCGCCGAGAAACTAATATTTACCATGTCTAAAGAGGCATGGAATTGGTCCATATTGCTGAAAACAGACCGAATATTGAAGTGTATGGCGCTAAAGGCGGTGCTGCTGCCCCTTGAGAATGCGGTGTTGATGCTAGCAGAGTCACAATAATAGATACATTCATTTGTTGGTGTCCCATATGTGTCGATGTCATCCATTATAAAGTAACACAGAGAACCTACATATATATCAAGAACTCTAAAACCGACGTAAGCTGGGACCTCCCAGCCCGCGACCCATTAAGTTTACATAGATGGACATACTCACAGACACTGTAAAAACATCCACCGAGCTGTCTGGCACTCGCCAGACTGTGCTGCCGGACGAGCATTAAGAACTCCAGTTAGGCTAGCAACTCCGGGCGATGTATGCGGAATATAACCACCAAGCACAAGTGTCGGCAGTTAATTTGCCGATAGCAAACGGTTAAGTATGGGCTCGAATGGCTCTCCGCCCTCAGGTAATTTGAATAAATCTAAAGTGACACATGATGTCTCTGGAGCAAGGAGGGTTCTACACTAGAGAAGTCCGTCACTTGTCCACGATGAGTCACACCACCCGAGCCCTCCGCTGTAGCAAAGTGTTTCCCTTCGGTGCACTCTTTTTTTTTCATTTCCCTCCTTTTTGGGCATGAATATGCTAGGGAATGGTGAGAGCCGCTGCAGTTTAAGTACCATTTCACAAGCGATTTGCAGTGTTCCATAAACGAACAGATTGAACAGGCAGTGTAAGAAGTGCTCTTCGGGCAGCTCGGCCGTAATATGTTCCTCCAGGGCAAAGCACCGAAACAAGTCAGAATTGGGAAAGAGGTATCTGCATCCATTTGCGAAGGCGGCACGTATAGCTGAAACATCAGCAATCCATCACGTAAACAACGGCTGCTCATTTCCCAATCTAGGCACACGACTTTTATAGTGATGGAATTCGAGAATTTGACTACCTACTTCAGCCACCTTTGCCCAAGAATTCACCTCTCCAGTTTTCCCTTTGATACTTGCTGGATAACCGAACGTTTACCTTTCAACTGAGCAGGAATAATAGCGTCGAAATCAGCCGAGGCACCATTCTCTGAGTGAACAGTTGATTTGCTTCATTCAGGCTGGGACAGGTAACTGAAAACCCTTCAGCTGCAAGCAGAATTTTCAATATCGTCTCACCAAACTGTGAGCACAAATGGAGAAATTCAGCCTTTTTTCGATCGTTTATTACCGGGCACTTGACCCTGATCTTCACGGCACTCATCTCGTGGGATGGCTTCTCGAGAACTCCGAAAAAAAAAAACGGAAAACCACGATCAACGACACTCGATTCAACTGAAGCGATGTAACATATCAGCGATTTAACAGTTTCTAAGAATTACTGCTGTTTGTAGAAATTATTCATACAGCACAAGCTGCAGCAGACAGATGGGCGTTGAATAATGCCGTCACTTAGAAACCGACAGCTGGGCAGGAGCAGCACACGACCGTCTCCGATCACTGCTTTAAGGTCATCCAACTTGCATCCTGAAGTGCCTGAGATAACTTACTATTGAAACTTACTCGCATTGTTTGTTTGAAAAATATCAATATATTCATGGTGCGTTTGCTAGCGTAACACACAGCTATTGAGTCATGGTACCTCATCAACTGCGTGTGAAGAATTACATTATTGGCTCTTCGTTTTCATTGTGGAAGCATGATTTCACTAATGGGCGAGAATTCGTTGCATTGATACCTACCCTCAAGATGCACTTCTGTCTAGTCAGCTGAATATAAGCACATTTCAGTCTGTTACGGAATTGCAACTCTGGTTGGAGATTCTTCGTCTGAGGCACGCAAAGCTCAACAATCTTTCGTAGCACCTACCTTCTGGGTCTGTGGAGGCAGTCCAGGTGACTGACGTTCCGCACATCACCCCACGTGTGTAGAGTCACGATGCTGGGTGTCTTCTGGGGCACCGCAGCTAGCGACCAAAAACAGAGCCAGCAGCGAATTATCTCCACAGTGCACGTAACCGTTGACTGCTGTTTTATCTAGTATTCTTCTTAAATGAGTATCCAGCAAATTTTTGAAGTCAATAATTTTGATATCAGTGGAGTTTCGAATATGCCGTGGCATTTTGTTAAACAATCTTGCTCCCCGTGCGGTGAAACTATTCGACTATTTTGTCGCGACGGCATGGGATACGTAAATCACCAGTCCTTCCAGTTCTTGCTGAGAATCTGGCGACAATCCGCGCATTCACATTCACAGTGATACGTTTCAGAGTATTCTAAACATATATGATTGCAATTCACTAGAATCTTCGTTGTATTGAATATAATTGGAGACAGCTAAGTCGTTTGTGGTAATGGTAATCGGACTTCTGCATTTCTCAAATTCTAGCCGTGAACGATCTTCGGATAGTTTCAAGTTGTTCAAGATTTTATCTGCTACATACTTGGCATTCAAAGTGGAGAACAGTATCCTATTCTCGGAAGAATGAATTGTTTTCATAGTGTGAGCATTACATCAACTTTGCATGACGAAAAAGTTCGTAAAACCATCCACTCTATCTTTTTCCTACAGCGATAATTCTAGCAATATGTTTTGCGAATGTAACATCGTCTTGCATTCTCACTCCGAGGTCTCTTAAAACTTGTCTTTCAATTTCATGCCCATCGCTGGTGGTATGCCGGGTGTTCCTACATTCTTTCCACAAAATGAAACTATAGGTTCCTTACAATAAAATAACCATATTTTACTCTATCGATGCATATCCGAAAATGTCTACTTTTAAAGGTACCTACATTGAGTTTAAGTTCAGTAGTGCGACTCACCTAATCAGCGGACTACTGCACTTTACACCGAAGATAAAGATGCACACCGGTCATTTGTTGACATTGATCACTCTATAATCTGCACCTGATTTCAGACAACCATGAACCAACTATCGTCCGAAGAACTGATCGGTAGGATTGTTGACTTTTGTGAGAGGATTCATGAAACTCCGGGTATGTTTGAACGGGTGCGGCAGCTACGTCGGCGCCTTCGCGCATGCATTGCTGCTGATGGAAAGAATTTTGAACAATTTCTGTAACTATGTAACATATGAACTCCTGTTTTCCTTAAAATAAACATGGTCTGACAGTGATTGTTCAGTTACCCTGCTATAATCGCCGATTCTGGGCTAGGTTTAACTTTTTAACTAATGTACCTTTAGAAGTAGACATTTTCGGATATGCATCGATACAGTAAAATAAGGTTATGTTATCGTAAGGAACCTATTGTTTCATTTTGTGGAAAGAATTTAGGAACACCCGGTATAGTGTGGATTCAAAGAGTGTTTGATTTTTTCCTATCTTAGTTGTTTGAATTTTCTTCCATTAAAAGCCATATTATTTTTTACCGACCATTCACAGATACTTTTCAAACCTCGCTGCACAGCCAGCACGTCTACCATAGAATGCACAGCAGCTAGTATTCGTGTATCATCAGCAAATGACGAATGTACTGCATAGTTACATCCGTACCTCGTCATTGATCATGACATGAAAGAGCACAGGCCTAAGCACGGTGCATTGTAGTGCTCCGCTAAGTACCGGCTATCTTGACACTTTGTTGTTGACGATTACACTTTGAGTTCTATTTGACAGGAATGCTTCAAGCCACCGGAGACAATATTTCACGGATACCCATACGGGAAACTTTTAACATTGGGATTCCGCCGTACCTTGTCAAAAGCCTTAGCAAAATCAAAGTATATCACGTCAACATTCTTCCCTTGGCACAATGTCTCTTCGATGGAATCGTAATGCTCCAGCACTTGATTTCATCATCTTACAAGAACAGCTTTTGGCACAACAAAACTACTCTCATCAAGTAATGAGAGATCTACCACGTGTCCATAAATGCCAACACCCTTTCAAACGTTTTCACTACGTGGCTAGTTAATGAGGCAGTTATATTGTCAACTGGTTCTGCACTATTTATAGTTTTGGGGATTGGGGTAATGATTGTGTGTTTAAAAGTGTTTGGTATAACCCCATCGTTCAATAATATACGCCTCATGGGGTAGAGCGGGTAAGAAATGCTTAGCTTGCACATTTTGAGGATTTTTACAGGAACATCTGATCCTGAAGCACTTTTTCCACTAATTTCTTCGATGGTTAATTCAATGCTCAGTTTAGTGAGCTCAACATCCATTAGGTAGTTATCAGTTAATTATAATACTTGAACATCAGGGTTACTGGTCTTTTTGCTAAAAACTTTCTGGTATTGACTGCTCAATATATTACTCATCTCCTGATCGTTATCAGTCATTGGTTCATTTTCGTTCAATAATGGCCCTATTTTTGTTTTCAGAGCATCTATTCCCAAGGAATATTTTCGAAGTGTACTGCAGTTTCAGCTGTAAACTTTAAAATGGTAGCCGGTTTGATTTTCGATCGCATCCCAAATATGGAAAGAGCACAACGACGCCTCCTCCCCGTTGGGTAGCACACTCTAGCTTTTCTCTTAGTTGGCAAGCGTGCAGGGTGAACGAAATGCAAGTCATTTTGAAGTTGCCTAACAGACACCTATCATCAGTAATGCGTGCTCTAAGTAGATCTGTGCCATACCGTTGAGGTGGTTTCGCCCTGGAGTGATGTTCGGGTCGTCCAGCCCTGGCCACGTCGGTGCTCCGCCCGTCTTATCAGTCCAGCGCGACTAAAGGTTCTGGGCACTCTGGGGGCCAGCTGCTCAATGAGGCTGTTTCGTAACGCCGACTGATGGTAGTGTGGCGGTGGTGAAAAAAAAAATTAAATAAATAATAAGTGTTACGTCCAGTGATGATCATATCCCTGCTGAAGCCTATAAACATAGCTTCCATAGGCTGGTAACCTCCTCGTAGTTTTTCTCACGCGGAATGCAACATGCCAGTCAGGAGGATTGTTCACTGTTTAGAAGAGGCAAAAAGTCAGTGGTTTCAAAACTCGTGCTACCCTACGTACTCTCACTCGCTTTGATTAAACTTTGAGCAGAAGTCCACTAAGCCCCTACACGTAGCCTATTATGATAAATTTCGCTGAATTATGAAAGTGCTAAGCTCAGCTAGTTGCAAGTACAATAAGAACTATTCATAAGTATATCGACTGCCTGAAAGTCAACTCATGGAAATACACCCTCAGTCTCCACATCGCGATCGCAAAAGCAGCTACGGCAACGCGTTGGTATATGTGATTTATAATAGCCTTGGCTATTAATAAAAAAAAAAGACATAGCCGATGGCAGCGCGTACTGTTACCAAATAGGGGCCAAACAATGGGCGGTTATGCAGTGCAGCGTGTACTGATACTAAGGCCCACTACGTGTCTCCAACTTAATCCGAGGGAGAAGCTGTGTTCCTTGCATGTGNACATAGCCGATGGCAGCGCGTACTGTTACCAAATAGGGGCCAAACAATGGGCGGTTATGCAGTGCAGCGTGTACTGATACTAAGGCCCACTACGTGTCTCCAACTTAATCCGAGGGAGAAGCTGTGTTCCTTGCATGTGTGCCATGTCACTGTGTGTACTTATAAAGCTGATAAATTAAAAGCCAGGTAATAAATGAATATACATTGGTCTTTATTATGATGTTCCGTAGTTTTTCCTATTTATCTCGTAAAATTTTCTTATGTACGTACTGATGCCCTCCTATACAATAATATCATATGTTATACATGCACTGCTTCATTTTAACAAGATGCACTCTTATGTTAGGAAAATACTATAGTTATGCATTATAAACCATGAAATCCATTGTAGAGTGCAACTTGAGACACATTTAACCCTACAAAGGGAGACCCGAGGTGTATTGCACCTCGCCCTGCAGAAACTTGCATATTTATCATTTTCAAATTTCAGATGAGTAGCTGGAAACATGTGACTTTTCATAAAATGGCATTTTTCATGTTTTGGGAAAAAATTTAAGTGAAAATACCTTACATAAGTGAAAACACCATAGATTTTAGGATAAATGGTCCCTATTAAGGGAGACCTGCACAATAGTGCGCTGCACCTTGCATTCTTACGGCTGGTAGCCCAGTACGTGTCAACGTCTGTTTATACTGTGTATCTGTATGTAACTTCATCCCAGGGTTATAATTACTGATGGACAACGCAGCGTTATGCACATCATTTATAATAGATATGACCACCTTAGCTAAATGAGGCTACATCAGTGCAGTCGCAGTCCATTGTATACTGTATTATTATATGAATATTGTTGTGTACACTCGCAGTATATTGATTTTTCTGCGTACGTAGACAGTACAGTCCCTGCAATACAGCAGGCACCCCACAGTTCCTGACACACATGCACACTGCCTACATTGGTGAGCAAACTGCCACTGTTGTAAAAAATGTATATGATTGTATGCTTTCTAGCGTTCTCTTAGAAAAGTTCATTTGATGGTTTCTTATTATAGTTTACCAAATGAATTGATGATTCTATTATATCTCAACTCATGTATCAATGTCTGGGGAGTATGCCTGTTGATTTTTAGTCCGAAATACCAATAAATAATAAATTTGTTAGCAAATCATTAGGCCGATGTACATCGCACCTCGCCTCTCCCGTTATAACTCTTCGCTAGGGGTCTCTTTTTGTAGGGTTAATAAGGATATTTCACAGTAGAACACGAAAAACAACTTGAAGAGCTAGTTGTGCAACACGTATCGATCACTGTCGTTACAGATAGTAACACCGAACAACTTTTGAATTGTTCGAAGCCTGTGCTTTGTGGCGTTCAACCTAAGGTTGTAGTTCTCTTCTATTTGCTAAACTAGAACACCAGGTACGTAAGACCATCACCCGCTGTTGGAACAAATTCAACGACGTTATTTTCGATGGCCAGCTTACTACAAAATTTTTGGCATTTTAGGATCTAGATCAACCCAGCTGATGAATAACGATGGCGCGACCTTACGGCTTCACTGCCCAATTGAGCAGAATTACTAAGGACGGTGATGGGAATTTGCAGCCCCCCAACAAAAGCAAATTACATTATTGCGGTGGCTGCTGGCCGTATAATCGTGCAAACATAGGCCAGCACCACTCGCTACAAGGCTTCCAAAGAAGACTGTGGGCCGGTTGAAGCTAAAGAAGGCCTCAAAAGAGCCGTCCTCGGATGAGCGATATTGTCCTTAGTGTACCAGACGCAGCGGCAGTGGAGTCGAAAGCAGGAGCCTCATTGGGGGCTTTGGCATTGTCTGTAACTTCTCATGCAGAAATGGAACTGTGCCTATTTTGACAGGTAAGTGCAGCGTTGGAAAAAAGAACAAAGGGACGGTTCATTCATTGTTCGGCGGCCAGTGGTAGGCATTGGTCTAATGGTCGAGGGGCGCATTTATCCCGAGCCTTCCGTCTATGACGTCACAGCTCACACAATCCTCCATCGACTGCATCCTTACACTAATCTGGACCACTGTATGGATAAATCTTCAGCACGAACCAGTGCAT
>LQNS02007216.1:22266846-22277106 GCA_001587735.2 Parhyale hawaiensis
GGTTCGTGCTGAAGATTTATCCATACAGTGGTCCAGATTAGTGTAAGGATGCAGTCGATGGAGGATTGTGTGAGCTGTGACGTCATAGACGGAAGGCTCGGGATAAATGCGCCCCTCGACCATTAGACCAATGCCTACCACTTGCCGCCGAACAATGAATGAACCGTCCCTTTGTTCTTTTTTCTAACGCTGCACTTACCTGTCAAAATAGGCACAGTTCCATTTCTGCATGAGAAGTTACAGACAATGCTAAAGCCCCCAATGAGGCTCCTGCTTTCGACTCCACTGCCGCTGCGTCTGGTACACTAAGGACAATATCGCTCATCCGAGGACAGCTCTTTTGAGGCCTTCTTTAGCTTCAACCGGCCGACAGTCTTCATTGGAAGCCCTGTAGCGAGTGGTGCTGGCCTATGTTTGCACGATTATACGGCCAGCAGCCACCACAAAAATGTAATTTGCTTTTGTTGGGGGCTGCAAGTTCCCATCATCGTCCTTAGTAATGCTGCTCAATCGGGCAGTGAAGCCGTAAGGTCGCGCCATCGTTGTTCATCACCTTGGTTGATCTCGATGCTAAAATCCCAAAAGTTTTAGAATAAGCTGGCCATCGAAAATAACGTCGTTGAACTTGTTCCAACTGTGGGTGATGTTCTTAAGTACAGGGCGTTCTAGTTTAGCAAATAGAATGGAACTACACCCTTAAATTGAACGCCGCAGAGCACAAGCTTTGAACAATTCAAAAGTTGTTCGTTGTTACCATCTGTAACGGCAGTGTTCGATACGTGCTGCACAATTAGCACTTCAAGTTGTTTTTCGTGTTCTACAGTGAAATATCCGTATTAAATGTGTCTCAAGCTGCACTCTACTATGGATTTCATGCTTTATAATGCATAACTATAGTATTTTCCTAACATAAGAGCGCATCTTGTTAAAATAAAGCTGTGCATGTATAACATATGATATTATTGTATAGGAGGGCATCAGTCCCCTGTACGTAGTTATGAAAATTTTACTAGTTGAATAGGAGAAACTACGGAACATCATAATAAAGACCAATGTGTATTCATTTATTACCTGACTTTCAATTTATCAGCTTTATAAGTACACACAGGGACATGGCACACATGCAAGGAACACAGCTTCTCCCTCGGATTAAGTTGGAGACACGTAGTGGGCCCTGGTATCAGTACACGCTACACTGCATAGCCGCCCATTGTTTGGCCCCTGTTTGGTAACAGTACGCGCTGCCATCGGCTATGTCTTTTTTTTTAATTACTAGCCAAGGCCATTATAAATCACATATACCAACGAGTTACCGTAGCTGCTTTTGCAATCGCGATATGGAGAATGACGGTGTATTTCCTTGAGTTGACTTTCAGGCAGTCTGAATACTTATGAATAGTTGCTATTGTACTTGCAACTAGCTGACCTTTGCACTTCCATAATTCAGCGCAATTTATCAAGATAGGCTACATGTAGGGGTCCAGTGGACTTCTGCTTAAAGTTTAATCAAATCGAGTGAGAGTGCGTAGGGTGGCATGAGTTTCGAAACCGCTGATGTTTTGCCTCTTCAAAACAGTGACCAAACTTCCTTACTGGCATGTTTCACACCGCGTGAGAAAAACTGCAAGGAGGTTACCAGCCTATGGAAGCTATGTTTATAGGCTTCAGCACGGATATGGTCATCACCTGACGTAACGCTTATTATTTCTTTTTTACCTCGCACGTGGTAGAGGAGGCAGCTGGGCGAAGCCACTACAGCGGTATAGCACAGATGTACTTAGAGCACGCATCATTGATGATATCTGTTAGCCAACTTCAAAATGACTTGCATTTCGTTAACCCTGCCAACATAAGAGAAAAGCTACAGTGTGCTACCTAACATAGAGGAGGCATCGTTGTTCTCTTTCCATATTTGGAATGCGATCGAAAATCAAACAGGCTACCAATTTAACGTTCACAGCTGAAATTGCAGTACATTTCGAAAATATTCCTTGGGAATAGATGCTCTGAAAACAAAAATGGGGTCATTTTTGAACGAAAATTAATCAATGACTGATAACGATCAGGAGATGAGTGATATATTGAGCCGTCAATAACAGGAAGTTTTTAGCAAAAAGACCAGTAACCCTGATGTTCAAGTATTAGAAGCAACTGATAACTACCTAATGGATGTTGAACTCACAAAACTGAGCATTGAATTAACCATCGACGAAATTAGTGGAAAAAGTGCTTCACGACCACATGATGTTCCTGTAAAAATCCTCAAAATGTGCAAGCTAAGCATTTCTTACCTGCTCTACCCCATGAGGCGCATATCATTGAACGATGGGGTTATACCAAGCACTTTTAAACACACAATCATTACCCCAATCCCCAAAACTATAAATAGTGCAAAACCAGTTGACAATATACCTGCCTCATTAACTAGCCACGTAGTGAAAACGTTTGAAAGGGTGCTCCGTAAACACCTAGTGCACCATCTAGAGAGTAATGACCTACTCACATCGAAACAACACGGTTTTCGACAAGAACATTCCACTACTTTGCAAGTGCTGAAGCATTATGATTTCATCGAAGAGACATTGTGTCAAGGGAAAAATGTAGACTTGTTATACTTAAATTTTGCTAAGGCTTTTGACAAGGTACCGCGGATTCCAAATGTTAAAAGTTTCCCGTATGGGTATCCGTGAAAAATGTCTTCGGTGGCTTGAAGCATTCCTGTCAAATAGAACTCAAAGTGTAACCGTCAACAACAAAGTGTCAAGATAGCCGGTACTTAGCGGAGTACCTCAATGCACCGTGTTTAGGCCAGTGCTCTTTCTTGTCATGATCAATGACGGGGTACGGATGTAACTATGCAGTACATTTGCTGTTGATACACGAATACTAGCTGCTGTGCACTCTATGGTAGACGTGCTGTCTGTGCAGAGAGATTTGGAATGTATCTGTCAATGGTCGGTAAAAAATAATATGGCTTTTAATGGAACAAAATTAAAACTACTAAGATAGGAAAATATCAAACACTCTTTGAATCCACACTATACCGGGTGTTCCTAAATTCTTTCCACAAAATGAAACTATAGGTTCCTTACGATAAAATAACCATATTGTACTCTATCGATGCATATCCAAAAATGTCTACTTTTTGTAAGGTACATTAAGCTAAAGTGAAACCTAGCCCAGAATTAGCGAATGTTGTAGGGTATATGAATAATCACTGTCAGACCATGTTTATTTTAAGGAAAACAGGAGTTCATATGTTACATAGTTACAGAAATAGTTCAAAATTCTTTCCATCAGCAGTAATGCATGCGCGAAGGTGCCGACGTAGTAATTGCCGCACCCGTTCACAGATTCCCGGAGTTTCATGAATCCTCTCACAGACGTCAACAATGCAACCGATCAGTTCTTCGGACGGTAGTTGGTTCATGGTCGTCTGAAATCAGGTACGGTGCAGATTAGAGTGATCAATGTCAACAAATGACCGGTGTGCATCTCGATCTTTGCTGTAAAGTGCAGTAGTCCGCCGATTAAGTGAATCGCACTATTGAACTTTAAGTCAATGTAGGTACCTTTAAAAGTAGACATTTTCGGATATGCATCGATAGAATAAAATATGGTTATTTTATTGTGAGAAATCTATAGTTTCATTTTGTGGAAAGAATTTAGGAACACCCGGTATACCACCAGCGATGGGTACGAAATTAAAAGACAGTTTTAAGAGACCTTGGAGTGAGAATGCAAGATGATACTCCATTCGAAAAACATATTGCTAGAATTATCGCTGTGGGAAAAACATAGAGTGGATGGGTTTTACGAACTTTCTCATCGCGCGAAGTAGATGTAAAGCTCACACTATGAAAACAATTCATTCTTCCGAGAATAGAATACTGTTCGCCACTTTGGATGCCAAGTAAAAGATAAAATCTAGAACAACTTGAAGCTATCCGAAAATCGTTCTCGACTAGAATTCGATGCATGCAAAAGTCCAATTACCATTACCACAAACGACTTTGTATTCAATACGACGAAGATTCAAGCGATTCACAATCATATATGCTTGGAAAATTCTGGAATGTATCACTGTGAATGCGAATGCGCGGATTGTCGCCAGATTCTCAGCAGGAACTGGAAGGACTTGTGATATACGTATCCCAAGCAGCGATTTTGGAAAAGCCGTGGTGACAAAATATTCTAATAGCTTCAATGTACGTGCAACAATATTGTTTAACAAAATATTTCGGCATATTCGAAACGCCACTGATATCAAAATTTTAGATTTAAAAAATTTGCAGTCAGCGGTTACGTGCACAGTGGAGCTAATTCGCTGCTGGCTCTCTCTTTGGTCGCTAACTGCGGTGCCCCAGAAGACACCCAGCATCGTGACTCCACACACGTGGGATGATGTGCGGAAGGGCGCCTGGACTTCCTCCAAAGACCCACAAAGTAGGTTCCACGATAGATTGTTGAGCTTTCCGTGCCTCACACGAAGAATCTCCAACCAGAGTTGCAATTCCGTAGCAGACTGAAATTTGCCGATATTCAGCTGCCTAGACAGAAGTGCATTTTGAGTCTAGGTACCCATGCAACGATTCTTGCCCATTAGTGGAATCATACCTTTAGCATGAAAACGAACAGTCAATAATGTAATTCTTCACACGCAGTTGATGAGTTACCATCATTCAATATCTGTGTGTTACAATAGCAAACGCTCCATGAATATACTGGTATTTCCAATTGAATAATACGAGTAAGCTTCATGAGTAAGTTATCTCAGGCACTTCAGGATGCAAGTTGGATGACCCTGAAGCAGTCATCGGAGACGGATGTGTGCCTCTCCTGCCATCTGTCGGTTTCTAAGTGACGGCATAATTCAACGGCCATCTGTGTCTGCTGCAGCTTGTGCTGTATCAATAATTTCTAGAAACAGCAGCAGTAATTGTTAGAAATTGCTAAATCGCTGAAACCCATTCAGTTGAATCGAGTGTCGATGATCGTGGTCTTCCGTCTTGTTTCGGAGTTCTCAAGAAGCCATCGCACGAGATGAGTAGCGTGAAGATCAGGGTCAAGTGCCCGGTCGTAAACGACCGAAAAAGGCTGAATTTCTCCATCTGTGCTCACAGTTTGGTGTGAAGACAATGAAAATTCTGCCTACAGCTGAAGGATTTTCAATTACCTGTCTTAGCCTGAATGAAGCAGATAAACTGTGCACCAGAGAATGGCACCTCGGCTAGCCGAGGCTGATTTCGATGCTGGTATTCCTGCCCATTTGAAAAGCTAAACGTTCGGTTATCGTTCGACGAACTGACTCCACCATTTATGAGCATGATTTACCAAGTATCAGAGGGAAACTGAAAAGGTGACTTCTTGGACAAAGGTGGCTGAAGTAGTCAAATTCTCGAATTCCCCCCACTATAAAAGTCGTGTGAGCTCTTTGCAGATCTTGGTGCGTTGACTCGGCAGTTGTGTGTGCATGCACGGCGCCGTGGCGGAACTGCCTTCCTCAGAGATGAGTGGTGGGGGGTCTCGGGTCATTTGTTCCTTCCGTAAATTGGCGCCAAAGTTCTTGGTGACCCGAGGTCGACTGCAACTATGCTTACTCATCTTGGGCCAGTGGGCCTATACCCGCGACAAGCCAGTGCATGTGGGTTTCCCAGGTGAGGGTGTGGTCCAAGTTGACTTTACCTCTACTGCTTGCCAACTTGGTTTCCGGTCGAGGAATTCCTGTAATTAGATTCTGTCACGAAATTTATGTTGGTCTTGATGCTAACAAATATGTTCTTCGATGTATTTTTCTAGATTTTTCAAAAGCTTTCGACACTGTGAACCACAATATATTGTTAGGGAAACTTGAAGCACACGGTGTCCGCGGCGTTACTCTCTCGTGGTTTGCTTCTTATTGTCAACTAACCAATATGTCAGCTGTGATGGTGCTGATTCTTCCATGCTTCCGGTCACTAGCTGATGGTGTGCCTCAGGGTTCCATACTAGGTCCATTGCTCTTCCTTATTTACATAAATGATACGAAAAGATATACGCAGGTACTTAAATTTATTCATTTTGCCGACGACACGCCAGTCTTTATGGAGGGGCATAACCTTGATCAACTGCTTGATGTAGCTAATGATGAGTTGACAAAAATTGATTAGTGGCTTTCTTCAATCAGATTATCCCTAAACATTTCCAAAATATCCTATATGTTATTTTCAAACGGACCAAAAGCATCAAACAAGCGACTTAAAATTAGAGGTACGTGTGTTAATAATGTAAACTCTACAAAATTTTTAGGAATAGTCGTGGATGAGAAACTCAACTTACAGTCCCACATAACTCATGTGCAAAACAAATTCTCGAAGGCTTGTGGTTTATTCATTGGCTCTCTGCTTTTGCGCCCGAGTTTGTCTTAAAGAAGGTGTACTTTAACCTTGCAAATAACCTCTTGGCGTACGGCGCTACTGTGTGGGGAACGTCGTCAAAGACGGGCTTAACACATCCTCAACGTTGCAGGCCAGATGCGATATACTGGTGAACTCTTGTCGACCAACGTCGCTAGCTTATCAATACCATAATTTATATACTGTGAATAGTGTTCAAACTTATGTCGTTGAAATGATTTTTTTGTATCATAATATGGGTCATGGTTCACTTTTTCTGGATAAATTTCATAGTTAAGACACAAGAGCTAAACACAAGAGCTAAAAGAAACAAGTTGTTGAAATGTACTCGGGTGTCTAAGACAAGGTGCTTCGATTCCTTCCACCACCGATTGGTACAAATGTGGAATTCTTTGCCTGTTGCTCTACGTGACTTGACCCACGTCCGGCCTTTTAAGAGGACATTGAAGGCCTATCTACTCGATATTCAGTGAACTAACCAACTAAAATTCACCGATATGCTTAATATTCTACGTGTTTTCAGAGTAGATCAATTTATTGGGAGTGTGCTGAATCTCGCTTTACCAAAGTTACGAGTCCTTAATGTCAGAGACTCGTGTGTATTTCTGCACCCAAATGGTCGCTTGCAAGTGCAGCTCACGTACCGTTTCGATACATACTTTATCTAATACTGAAGAAAAAGATTCCAAGATACTCAATTTCTCTTTTTGCCAGAAGGGCAAGTAGACTGAGTTCCATTTCTCCCCTATCTAATACTGAAGAAAAACATTGCAAGGTACCCAACTTTTTTTTTCGCCTTTTGAAATCTGAAGTTTCTCCTATCTTATTAGTTCTATTTTTCCCCTATCTAATACTAAAGAAAAAGATTGCAAGGTACCCAACTTTTTTTTCGCCTAAGAAAAAGATTGCAAGGTACCCCACTTTTTTCGCCTTTTGAAATCTGAATTTTCTGCTATCTTATTCCCATAGAGCGTGACAGGAAAGATATAAATATATAAATCAATAATTAAATAAATACATAAATAAAAACACGACGTGAATTATTATATAGTACTGATAGTGCACTTATTTAAGCCTTAGAGCGAAAAAGGTGGGCCTGAAATCACTGTTACATGAAGCACTTTTTTAGGTTTGAAGTACATTGGAAATATTTTTATTTTATCCTTCTGTAGTATAGAGTAACATTTATTGTTCAAGATATTATCCGTTACCCTGTATGGGCTTTCAATAGTTTTAATCTAGGCACCCAATTATATAACCCATAATCTACATGATAAATATACATATATATATAGAAACCACACGACGCTAGGCAGTCCACTCCTCGCAAGTGAGGCTGATGGCAAATTGGCAAAACTTCGATAAAATCTGTTCCAGTCAACATAACGAACTGAAGCAAAAAGTAAACTGTGCTTGGAGACGCAAGGAATGCATCTGTTGGAGAGAAGCTCGCATACGTAATCAGTGGCGTTTGGTAAATTGCAAAATTTCTTTTACGAATTTCAGGTGTCCCTAGATCCTCTTCTCAGGGTCCAGAGTAGATATCTAGCTAAAAATGTTTGTTAGTTGCTGATATACAAATTTCATGCATTACCGATAACAGCTTACTATTATCTGAGATTGTTCAGTAGACTGGGAAAGATTTCATCGAAGTTTAATAAATTTGTTTTCAGCCTCGCCTGCAAAGTCCAATGGGCAGTCAAGCATCGTGTGGTCTATATACAACCTATTGCAACTTACTCTTGACAATTACTGGAGCGAAAAATATCGTTTATAAAATTCGTAGGAATCTTTGAAAATATTAAACGACACGAACAAGTTTTGGTGATGATCCATTCGTGTTTCTATGTTTGACTAGTATTTGCCAGGAACATAACAGTACTCATAAAGTTAGCAACGGATCTTCATAATATTTGTGGGAATTGATAAATTGTGAAAAGACACAATGATCAAGTTTTAGGTGATCATCGGTTCGTACATTTGTTTGTTAGTTTCAAGTTTGTCAAAATATTTGTCAGAATATGTACAACTCAAAAAGTTAAGGAATGATTTTCATAAAATTTGCAGGAATTGTCAGAACTAATAAAAAGCAAACTTGACCAATTTTTTTGTGATCGGTTTGTCGTTTTGCTTTTAACTAATGTTTGTCAAAATGTTTGACAAAATATATCTCAAAAAAGTTGCGGATAGATCTTCAAGAAAATTACAGAAACGGTTCTTACTGTTAAGAGGCACATTTGACCAAATTTTGATGGTCATTAAAACGAGGTCCTAGTTTCATGCCTTATTTGAAGTTTATATTAACATTGCCTTGCTTGGCGGAGGTATACGCTCTCAGAGGGCTCTAGTTTTAACAATAATGAAATTCAGAATGTAAGGACTTGATTTCTTACATCCTCAGTATTTTCATACTTCATGCATTTGTTGCTTGAATTTTGGTAGCAACTTGCTGAGATGTGGAAGAAACACTTTAGCGACATCCTAAATTCAGTATTCTGCAATGATCACGAGACAGTAGTGAATGATGCCAATTGTAGATGCATTTACCTATGATGCGGATACACTCGCATGCAAAGCACTGAAAACTGGCAAACCTCCAGGAGCTGATCAAATTTCCCCTGAGGTTTTCAGGTATGCACCACCTAGACTTAGTGCATTATTATCAGCATTTTCCACTAGATGCCTGCAGATGCAGTGCATTCCCAGTACTATTATAAAAGTTGTTATGAAACCTATTGTCAAAAACAAAGGTAAAGATGTCACAAAAAAAAAGGACTGACCGACCAATCGCGCTTGCGACAACATCTTCTAAGTTGTTCTAGTTGTTACTGCTAGAGAAAATGAGCCTAGCTCAAGGCACGGCTGACAATCTATTTGGTTTCATGGCAAAGCACGGAGTAGAGATGGCAATTTTTACTTTGGAGCAGACGGTAGCACACTATATCTATAACGGCTCATGCATGCGTGTATGCATGTTTCTTGGATGCGAAAAAGCATTTTATAGGGTGAATCACTTGACGTTTTTCCAAAAGCTATTAGAAAAAGGGGCCCCACGACCTACTGTTGGCTTAGTGAAATTCTGGTACAGAAATCAAGAGTGCTGTGTACGCTTGACGAAGTCACTCTCTGAGGGCTTTATACTTCTAATGGAATCCGACGGGGCGGGCTTCTCTCCCCATTGCTTTTCAACATTATTATAGATGACACTCATAACCAGCTTGATGGCAGTAGATTTGATGTTTCATGGGCCGGCACTTCATTAATGCTATCAGTTACGCTGACGATATGGTGCTTCCTGCTCTACATCACAGTTCTCTCCAAAAGCTAGTTTCCATTTGTGATGAAGCTAAAAAATTGATATTGTGTACAACACCAACAAGACTGTATGTTGTTCGAACCTCGACGCAGTAAGCAGTGTAGAATTAGGCATACTGTACACTGCTATGTGGTGTGAAGCTAGCCTATGAAGACAGCTTTGTGTATCTGGGACATCTCATTAATGTCAAACTTGACGACTGCGCAGACATTGAACCACAGGTTAGGCGCCTAAATGCCACAGGTAATCAGATATTACGTCAGTTTAATAGATATTCCCCGAATGTCAAGATCCAGCTGTTTAAAACTTATTGCTATTCACAATATGTGGCAGCTGTCATCCAACAACGTGACTTAGGAATCACTATTACAAACAAACTACAGCACAGCCAGCAAGTTGACAAGAGTGTGAAAATGACTAGCAGAGTACTCGGATTCATCACCAGAAACTTCGAATACAAGTCCAAGGACATCATCGTTCCCTTGTACAAGGCATTAGTGAGGTCACACTTAGAATTTGCTGTTCAATTCTGGTCGCCACATCTCTGTA
>LQNS02007216.1:22297676-22319062 GCA_001587735.2 Parhyale hawaiensis
TTCAGCGACGAAAGTAAATTTAATTTGGTTGGATCTGATGGCAGACAGTATGTTAGACGTGCAACAGGTGACAGGCTGAACCTGAAATGTGTCAAAACATCTGTAAAGCATGGGGGAGGTAGCATAATGATGTGGGGCATGTTTTCATCTGAAAGAGTTGGACCGTTGGTGGCCATTAAAGAAACTGTCAATGCTAATGTGTATCTCAATCTTGTACAGCAATACATTATCCCATCTCTGCGATCATCATCAAACCAGCCAGCGATTTTTATGCAGGACAATGCCCCGTACCATACTGCACAGAAAGTGATGGAATATTAATTTTTGCGGAAGAGAATATCGAAGTCATGAAGTGGCCTGCCCAAAGCCCGGACCTTAATAATATTGAAAATTTATGAAAAATTATAGGTGAAAATGTAAGAGAACGACAACCATCAACAGTAAAGGCTCTGTGGACTAAAATTGAAGAGGAATGGAAAAAAATAACTCCAGAGTTTTGTAAGAAACTTGTGATGTGTAATCGTCGCTGTGCTAAAGTTATTGAAAATAAAGGTTTTAGTACTCCACACTAATTGTTCTAAACCTAAACTTGACCATTGTTCCATGTTATTTGTTTGTAAAATTGTATTTAGAGACGATCGTTCTCTTATTTTGCACTGTTCAATTTTTGTTATTGTCTTTTAGATTGCTCTAATGTATTAAATATAGATATGGTTGTCCTGATATTTTATAGAAATATGTTAAATACATTCCTTAAGGCCCCATTTAAAGAATTATTAACTTACTCTACATGGCTAAACTTTATTATTTTCAAATAATGAAAATCGTTCTCTTATTTTGCCCTCTAGTGTAGTTGAAGCAGTGTGGGGTGTCAATGTTTATAAACTTACGATATGAAGCCAGGAGACAACTGCAATCGCATGCCTGAATGATTAGTCATCATTGGTTTGTCAAGGCCCCTGTATTAGTACTTTCATACTGTCAATGCACACATTTGAATTAAACCCAAGTGTTTCTATCGTCATCACAAAGTTAGCAGACTAAGAACGTATTCGATTGGGACATACAGTCAAGTTGCTTAGCTTAAATCGAGCGACTGTTCACTTGACTTTATGTCCCAATCGAATACGCCCTAACTGCTACCAAGCTAACCGATCTTTCTCTGATATTTGCTGCACATTCCACGCTTGGATGTCCGAGCTTCACATTTATGGCTTTCTGAGATGCTTAGCTGATATTATTCACTAGTGAAATGCACTCGTATTGTCTGTTGGTTTGTGCAGTACAATTGAAAATGCCTATAAATACATCGTAATATGGCAATGTAGTCCACATCTCGACAATGGATGCCAGAATGCAAAGAGCGTAACTGGAGGACTTAGGTGAAACCAGCATCGAAAAGTGACGTCATCAGTGACATCACATCGACGAACGGTACAGCTGAAGAGCCTATGAGCATTTTATATCATGCCACCAAAAAGTGGTCAGTTGGAACTTCAAGTCATTCAATGCATAAATAAAAGAATAGAAAACATTCTAATTGAACAGTAAACATAATTATTAATAGGAACTGGCTATGGAGGCTTTCACACCATAAGAGGAAAATTTTGAACTGGATGGCGCCCGGACTTAAATTCTTCTTTGAAGTGAGCCTTGCTGCTACTTCATAAGTTTATTCAATTCATACTGCTCTTTACGAAAGAACTTTTTTACCACATCGCCGTGTTTTTGAATTCTCAATTCAACCTACCGCTTCTGACCGGCTAACTTCTTGAGTTGCATCCCGGCACACAACACGGTGAAAAAGTTATAATCAACTCCAGAAAGTTTGAGCAATAATTGCTCCTACGGTTTTTCTCTCATCAAGAATACAACACTACTTATATTTTTGGTTAAGATTAAGCGCCCGACTAACGAACAGCTTGGGTGCCACCCTCCAATGCTTTAATTCGTCGCTCTGACGTCATACGCCCACATGCGGTAATGGCTAAGTTTCATTTTAGCCCCGTTGAATCATCCCGTTTCACTCTCAGCTTCCAGGCGACTACTCACCATCAAACTCTGAAGGTAAAGAAAGTGCCTAGAAGGCTCTTCGTTTACATGCGTGTGGTCGTAATTGTTTTGGGCGACTATCGTTGCACTGATAACCTCAAAACGTAATTCTATCAACTCGGCGAATTAAGGTCGAAGTTCAATCTGCGAGAGAATTTGATTCCGGGAGGAGACTATTTCGTTTTGTCAAAAAAAAAAAAAACTCAACAATTTGTACTGTAGTATGATTAACGTCTTCGTCCACAGAATTTTCTTGAGGTTTCATGTCCAGTTCAGCTGCCTGCTCAAGTGCATAGACTGCTTGACTTTCGATTTCATTCCACATGCTTCTCATCCGGTATCGCAATACTTGTGTGTCTCGTGCTGGTAGAGCGCGTCAGTTACCCTCGCAACAGGCGTACGGACGCAACTTTTGGAGAGAGTTCAAAGAATTAACTCTCCCACCACAAATATTTTGTTGTTCAAAGCACTGCAGCCTTGGATTAGAAATACTTAAATCCTTGCACAGAAGGACTGGCAGCTAACAGATAAGTGCACATTCCTCTTTATTACAGTATTGATGGGTTAATTTCCAAGCATCGCTTTGAATTTCAGCAAGTATAAGCTACCGTCGTACTACTGTAAAGTTATCACTTGCGTATCATGCACAGCTTTGTGAATAAATTTTCCAATACTTTTCTAAAAATACTTCAGTCAAGCACTAGAAAACAACAAATTAATACTTCTCTGCTCCTTAATACTGATGCACTTCATAATATTCAACTGGGAAATACGAGAAAATAACTAGAAACGCCAGTTTTTTAACCCATACCTATCACTGCCAAAGCAAATAAAATAGAACGAATTTTAACTGACTCAAAATTTAAAATCAGCCAACCTGAGCCCTACAAGAGTTACCGTTTCTTTCTTTTTTTGCCAGGATTTTGTGATTCTCACCTTAACTCTAGAGGTTAGGAATATGAACAAAAACTGGTACATATTCAGGATTTTGAACTGATATTAAACAGCTGACGCCATAATTGAAACTAATAACAGCTGTTGAACGTAATTTGAGTTGATTGGCATCAGTTTGCTACTCACATTTTTTTTACACAGCTAGATGCTATTGGGCAGGAGCCGCCTCTGACACTGCCCAAGTTTCAATCAATCAATCAATCAATCTTTTATTGAAACTAAATGTTACATGTAATATAACATCATTCTCAAGCCTATATCTAAGCACTACTAAGTGCTTTTCTTTCTTTCTTTCTTTCTTTCTTTCTTTGTCTCAAGCTTCAGTTTCAAGCTTCAGAGTGGAATTTTAAATTTTGCAACAAGTGAGAGTTGCATATTTGTAGGAGGAAAGGTGTTTAAACAGGTCCATTAACACGCTCGTTGTGTCTATGACTTACGTACGTCAGATCATCTGAATGACTCAAGCATATTACAAACAACCGTTTGTACACTTAGGCGAAGTCTAAAGGGGTCTGCCCCTAACAACTTTTGTCGCCGCTACGAGCCTATCGACGACGGAATTGCTGCTATCGACGATGAGGTGCCGTCCCAGCGCCGATTTCATTGTTCCTAGCAACCGCTCCTTACTCGATTTTCGTTGCCGCTACGAACAAAACGGGATGGCGATTGAATCTGTTTCTTCATCGAGAATTATATTAAAAATATTTACCGTTACATTGATGTTCAGTAATTGCCAACTATTTTATGAGTTATTTAGTGATAGCAAATGAGTTTTTCTTCAGGTATTTCATCGTCTTGCGTGCTTAGAGTGAAATTGTAAGTGTTGCCTGTGTACGGCTATCAATCTGTGCTGCTGCAAGGCCTGGGAACTGCCTCTTCGATAATTCAAATAGACATATTTGTCATTAGCTTTTGCATGGATGCTAAATATCCATTTTAGGAGTTATGTGTCTGCAACAAGTATGATATGGTGGTGCAATGTTCTTCCATTGCTCCCTGGGAATGAGGTTTGAGGTGAGCCTCCTTCCTCAATAACTCTCAAATGATGATATAGGTAGGCTAGTTAGGGCTTACCCGTGCTGAAGTATTTCTTGTGTTATTAATATGTGCCATTGATGGTGGTGAGAAGAGATATCAATAGATATTAATTGTTCTGGAGCCATTGCGCCTAGTCTGAAAGAAAAACGGCTTCGTGCCTGCAAAAAATGGAAAATTAAATGTCTGCTGGTGCCCGAACAAGCTTCATTACTGGTGCAGCGTCATGAATGGAGTAAATTATTAGTTCAATATTAGCTAAAACAGTTAACATTTCAGGAACGAAAAAATAATTAAACCGGTAACAACATTGTTTAAATCAAAATTCTGAAATAGTTGGGGCGGTAAATAGAGATGTGAAGTTACGCCTGTCGTGGGAGGAGAATTAAATATCAGCTGTATCTGATCTGAGTTTTGTAGGTGTGGACAACGTTTCCTAAGCCTGACTAGGATAGCCAAACGTTACAGTATCACAGAGCTCCAGTTCGTTTATAATTTGTCAACAGCATTGGAGGTTTCTAGCGCTCAATGAAGTACAGAATGTTATATTTTATTGATTGTACTTAACTCTGTTGCATGGACATTTTTATATGACAGAAGAATTTATGCTTGCAAATATCCTCATAACTTTATTCGAAATCATTGGATTGCAGGGGTATAGACCGCAACAGTACTTGACTCTTAGTTCCAAGTGGCCTCTGACGCTGGCGGCCAAAATGGGAAAAACGGGATTTTCTCAAGAGCTATTATGAACATGTCGAGACACGGTCATGCAGGCAAGTGCCCAAGTGCGTCCCGCCGTATCCAAGATACCTTCTCCACAAGAAAAATGTTGGGTACGTTGAAATTTTTTTCTTCAGTATTATATAGGGGGAAAACAATAGCTCTTGAGAAAATCCCATTTTTCCGTGGCCGACTTTGGCCGCCAGCGTCAGACCTAAGAGTCAAGTACTGCTGCGGTCTATGGTAGGGGCATTCATGTGGGAGAACATGAAAGAGTGTTTGCTCAACAATATTCATATGCCTGAAAGAAAGTAAACACCCCGCCTATCCGTAGGAGCACACTTGCAAAACGGAGAGCTGGAAAGATCTTTGAGAGTACAGATATTATTGGCACATTAGGAAGACTAACTGCGAGAGTTGACTAGCCATAATAAGACTGGCTTGAGATTCTGCAGTGAAATGTACATACAGTAGGTATTGCACTTCATAATCAGTGCTCGGATTAACCAAAGTAAAACCTGGCCCGTTTTGGATCTCACTTACCACTTTCAAGTTTTTTAACGAAGTTCAAACACGCCATTGGTGCTTGAGAGCCCAAACAGATCGCAACAAGTTCAACGAGCTCTCTCATTGGCCGGTTTCATTGGGCTTGTGCACAGCGTTTTGCAGTTACAAGCGTGGGGTTCTTAGATCATGTTTCTCTCAGAATGAAGAGAAGTAGTAAGTTACTGAGCAGTAAGTCATACTGTGCCGGCAGTTAGTAAAATTGTACTCTCCGAGATGTTGGCTTTATTACACAAAAACAAAATAAAACTATTTTAGAGCGTGCTAGTTATTCACAAGTGCATAGCTCAACCTAGCCAAGTGCAATGATTTCATCTTAAGTTAATCATATGCGCAACAATTAAGGAACGAGTAAAAAATAATATAACACATTACGAAATTCGATTAACTGCTAAGATGGTCTGTGCTTCCTAGCAAACTTTAAAATAATAATAATAAGTTTTTAATAAAGCAGACGCAAAATCCTCGGCACGAGGGTGATTTAACACAAAATCCCAGGTATGGGCACCTCGGATCGAATAGCAGAATAATGACAAGTTCACATGTATAAGCACAAAGGGAAAAGACCTCGTCGAGACGAAAAAACTAGATATGACAATCTTTCTACACAAAACTTACCGAATTGTTCGGCCAATAAGGCTTGGCCACGATAGCATAGGTTCTGTACAATAAGTAATAGCCCTAGAAAAGGAGAAACAAAAATACTTTAGTCGAAGAAAATGACGCATTGCATTAAACGTTAACAGTTTACGACTTAACCCCACTGGAAACCGGGGAGTGTCACGCTTAATGTGCACAAGCTCGACGAGTGACTGCACTCCCACGAACCGGTAATGCCGAAGCAAGGCAGGGCAGCCAGGTGAAAATAGAGACAAAACTAACGGTATTCCTTAAGAAGTTTCCTTATGGCCATGCCCCCAAACGCACGGCCACGTGGGCTCGAAAGATTGTACGATAAAATTAGTGCGTTGGAATTTAAATCTAATAGTTGGAAACCAGAGTTAAAGAAACAGGAGATGAGGGAAGGATCTATCTAATGGAACACCAAGAACGAAGGGAGTTAGATTAGATCACACAGACAGCTGGCAGTAGACGGTACGACCGGCCCATTCTGAGAGGGCGGCCGGGACCAAGTGCAGGTGAGATAGGATAAGGTCCTTGACCGTACAACGTCTTAATAGCCGTTCCAAAGTGAGATCCACAACTACGAAATTCAAATTCAAATCAGGCAATTATTATTATCATTATTACATTCAGAAGTTCAAGTTTCCGCTTCCACAACAAAGGTGACATCACAGAGGAAGAAAGAAGGGAAACATATTATGACTACAGACACGAGGAACCTATGCACAAGGGTGCTCCCACACAGGACCAGCGCGCAAGGGAACAGCAAGCCGGAGGAAGAAGAGGAAGAACAGATGGAAGAAAGATTAGCAGGAGCAAAAGATGGATGGAAGCAAAGTGGACACGAAAGACAGACGTCCCGAAGGCCTAGCTAATGGCTAAGGTAACCTACAGGATACCCCTGGGGCGCTGCTCCCAATAACATAAGTTGGGCGTCAAATCAGACAAAATACAATTCGTTCCTCATTCATGCAACTTTGCGTAGCGTTCAATATAATTCATTTCACTTTATGTGATATAGTTTCCAACAAATGAATAATTTGTTATGAATAATAATGATAATTTGATCGAAAGACGATACGGACAGCCACCACCTTCGGTAACGTGAACAAGAAAGCAGAGCCGGGGTGGAGGCGGCCGAAGGCGCTGGGATGCAGAACAAGAATTAGGTCAAGAAAGAACGGACGCAAATTAACACGAAAAACTAAAGCTTCGTAAGCGGCACACCTACAAAACTGCAACCTTAGTGATTTTGCCCCAGGTTTTCATATCTGATTACCTTCCTGTTTGCATAATGAAAGACACTGATTTGTTTCTTTTTTTTTAGATGCTTCCTCTCGTGTGTGGGTATAAGAGTAAGGGTTCTAGAAGCACCAGGCAGGAAAGCACCGAAAACCATAAAATGCGGCGTCACTGAGAAGAAATCGTAATAACAAGGGGTCTCACAGAAAAATATTTGTTATTCCAAAGCAAAACAACAGATTTCTCTATGCACTGCCCTTGCTTCTGTCGCACACTTGACGAAAATAGAAAAAGCGAGAGCGGCCTCTGCCTTTGCAATGCTACCATTTCCATAAATAAGGTTAACACTGTTCCCGTCAACAACATAGTGCAGCTGCACATCTAAGGATATCAAGCCAGCCAACCATTGCAAAAAATACATCTGAGCCATGCGGAGGCGTCGACCATATTGCGAGAACCCGACTCCTTGTGATGTTTTTAATGTAACAAACCAGGGCAAAACAGGTCGTGTTTTCGAGAATTAATGGACAGTTTTTCTATTAGAGGCTCTCCTAATTTTTACTATGAGTGAATGAAATATGTCACTGAAATGCTAAATTAGTTCACTGTCATATTGTTTGTGTGTGTGTGTGCAAATGTGCAAAACGGTGCGCAGAATATGATAATAGTCAATAAATTGTAATGACAATATGCGAATTAAATTTATTAAGCTTATCAGTGGGTTAGAAGAAGTTTGCCAAACGGAATGGAAACATTTTCCTGTATATTTCTGCAAATCGAATACTGCTTTTTATTAAGACCACTTGATCTGCTTAAGACAAGCTGCTGTAATTTTTTCGGCTGGGAGGAAGTTTGTTTACGCTCAACAGGACTTGCTTATTTGCGAACAGATTAGCAAAAACTGTAAAATTTTGTAAGCAAATAACGTCTTGTTTTCAGACTGAGCGAGAGCAACAACATACACAGAACAAAGTGAGCGGCAAGCTGATTATTGCAAAAACGAATTTCTTTAATTTAACACTGAAAAATGAGACTCGTGCGATGATTATTAACACAGAAGGACAAGTATCCTAGCCTGTGCACTGCTGGGCAGGTCATTGTATCCTACTCTGCTTATGGTCTAAGACAGTATATTTTGTTCCCTTATTTACGGTTCTAACTTCAAATACCTAAACATAATGTTCTCGTACACCTTAAAAAGAAAGGGAATTTACCTAGATACTAATAGTAATCCTCTTAAGTCTGAGAATAAATACGATGATAAGAATCTAATCTGGCACCTTCTTTGAATTTTCTCTTGCGCAACCCGAAGGGTTGAGAAATTGTGTTCATGGAGGCGCAGCAGAAATGAAACCAGAGGGAGTGCTGACTAGAGCACTCTGAGAGCGCAAAGCTCCGCCAAGCAAAGTCATGTTAACGAAAAATTGAAATTGGTCTTAAAACCAGGATTTAGTTTTTATCATCATTAAAATCTGGTCATTTGTGCCTCCTGGCACAAATAGCAGTTCGTTTGAGTTTCTCGAGAATGTGGTCGTAACTGTTCTAGTTTTGTTCCGACAAACACAAAGTAAACGGACAAACACGCAAACGGACTGACAGATCATAGCAAAAATTTTGTCAATCGCTCTCCTCAACACCTCATCAATTCCTGTCAATTTCATGAAGATCCGTTCATAATTTAAGCTATGTTACAAGCAAAATAGGCAGCCAAGCAAATGGTTGGGCGGATCTTCAGCAAAAGTTACTCATCTACTCCTACTAACATACTTAACATTCCCTGTAAATTTCATGAAAATCCATTCATAATTTTTGAGTAATCTTTGTGACAGACAAGCAAAAAACTTAGAGCTGTCAAGTTGCACCAACTGGTGTGTGTAGTTCATGGTATTGCCATATCCCTAACTATTTCTACTCCACTTTCAGTGATTGTAATTTCACTGCTTAGACGACTGACTGCTGTGAGCTCTTTTCATGTGTTTGTCGGATGAGGCTCATCGATAAAGCCGGTACTATAAAATGCATGTTACCCGACAAGCCAGAAGCCCTGAGAAAGCTTGTAATGTTTTGGGTTAGCATGAGGGTAAGACAGATTTCAAATGTGTTCATAGGGGCATTGTATCCAATTTTTTCAGAACACTAAGAAAGCCATCAGCTACTTTGAATGTTACCATCACCACTGACGACATAATTTAATCACTACTGCAACTTCAAATCTGTTCTATATCGCAAAAAAAAGCAATCCGCCGGCAGCTCCATGTGAGTCTATTGTATTATGTCTTTAAAAATAACCCTAATTTTGTGTGTGTCACCACTCTCCAGTGTGGCAAAAATACATATCGTCACCCGATAAGGCTAACCTTGTGGCTAACAAACCGCCCACCTCACTACCTCATCCCACCTACGCATCTCTGCACAATAGCAATGCTCCTTGCCTATTGTTCCCTGTTCTCCGAAACTGGTCATGTCATCAACGTTGCAAAGGTTTCCCTAAACCATTAATTAAGACCTTCATTTTCTTTTTCAGATCCAGAAGAGAAGCACCAGAGGCCGCTGCTGCTGAGGACAATGGCCAGCTCTTCTACGCGCCGCTCTTCAGAATATTGCAGTCGGACCAGGACCTGGTGAAGTGAATGTTGCTGGTTGCTGTGCTGGCTTCCTGCCTCAGCTATCTGAGTTCAATAAACTGCAACAACTTCTTGTAAATCCAATCACACAACGAATTTAAAATTAAGTTAATGAATCTCTGCAAGTGACCCTGTAATAAACTTCGATCGCTCTTTACAATCTATGCACATCGCCACACAACTGCATCAGGTCAATTAAAGTTCCCCGCTAGCTGTGACTATTTATGAACTATGACATCACAACAGTTTTACATGATGCAAATTCCTCAATGGAGACCATAATAACAGTTAGTAGCTCTTTGTAGATCCAAGGATATTGCGGTATTTCTGATCAGCGTTGCGTTGTTGGGGTTATCCAACTTTTTAACGTAAATCATTGTGCCCTGCTTTGCTTATAGTATTGCCCAAATCTCACGCACATAAAGAGATGTTCTTCTCTTCCCTTGTCCCCGCGTGATGTGGAAATTTAATAATTCTGATTAAATTTTGCTAGCAAGAAAGCAAGACTTAAAAAATAGCAACGGAATTACTTGTACGTGAGGATATTACGACACGTGAAGATTTAGCCTAGCTTTTGGTAGGCAAATTAATACTTTTAAATCACTGTACACTCTTTCAATTTGAAAATTATTTTGTAAAACAAAATTTTTGTAGAGAAAAAACTTAGTTTCAAGGCCATCTGGCATAGATGAAACTTCACAAATAGTTCATAACTGTGAAGAAATTCAGTGACAGAATTTAGTTCTCTGCTGTGATTCCAGTTAGGGAATGATTTTTTACGAGAATAATGATCGTGACTTTCAGTCTACTTAAATTTAACAAATTTTGTGAAATAAGCAATTGTAAACTTTGCCAAGTAGTACGCTAGTAGTATTTATAGGACTCTCTGTCTCTTATCCAATTAACATCATTTCCATGAGCAGTGCTGGTCACAGGATAATAAAAAGTAATTTCCATGAGCAGTGCTGGTCACAGGATAATAAAAAGTCAATAATATATATAATTTGCATTGTATTTTTCACTTAATTCTATTAAAACCAATCATATCTTTGTTCTCATGAACCAGTACCGCTGTGAAAAAGTTCATTGTCAGATATCATTGCCGTTATTATTGCAACAACAATAATATGTCTTGGTTACTAAACAGTTTTGCAAATTTATCTATCCTCTCTGAATTCAACATTAATTCTCTACACTCATAATTCCGGCGCTATTAACTCAATTATATTGCTAGCTGTGGATTGGATCATTCTTTTTTTTTTGCCATACATAACCCTGAACGGTCACTGATTACAAAAAAGTGCTGAGATCATATTAGCCTGACGGCATAACCACTATTATTCGTAAAAATCATACAAGAAAGGGCTTTTCATTCACTGTACAAACGTAAAATGATTTTGGTGTGATAACGGTAAATGGGCTCTCATTCATGGTCATGACTTATATTATTTACTGGTCACGTTATTTTCAAACAGGTTTTGCAGCTGCTATATTTATGTCTGTCTGTAGTACTTGCACAGACTATTACCAGTAACATTTAATCGAACGTCGCTACTTAACTAATTAAGAAGAGCTTCTTGTCGTTTTTATATGTTTGATATAAAGTACTGTCTCATAAGTCATTCGCGATTAACTTACATTTGCTATTATTTTCCTACACAATGTATATGCTAATTCCTATTGAATATCTTTTCGTTCTTCTAACTCTCTGAGACACTTCTGCGAAATCTTAGCGTCTGTTTTCCTTTCCCATAGTATCCCAGAATCAATTCAAAATGTCTAACGTATCTGACCCAAATTTCGAGTTAAATTGTTCCCATTTGATATATTACAACGAGCAACACAATGACACGTATTCCAACTGCTCCACCGGTCCGTTTGAAGGCGACGGCAGCATGTACGGCTACACTGCCATAATATTCACCCAGTTATTCTACGCCCTCACTTTTCTAGTTGGTCTGTCAGGCAACACACTCGTTATCTACGTGGTAGCTCGCTACTCTAAAATGCAAACGGTAACAAACTTTTACATTCTCAACTTGGCCTTAGCAGACGAGCTTTTCCTAATGGGCATACCTTTCTTCATGACGACCCAAGCGTACGAAGACTGGCCCTTCGGCGATGTGATGTGCAAGATGTTTTTCACTACGACTTCACTAAATCAATTCACCAGTGCCCTAATTCTTACGATAATGAGTGCTGACAGATATATTGCTGTTTGCCAACCAATAAATTCCACCAAATTCAGAACCCCAATGATATCAAAAATTGTCTCTTTGTCAGCTTGGACGGTTTCAGCTCTGATGATCACACCTATGGTCATGTACGCGAACACGCTTACCATCGACGGAGATGTCAACTGCAATGTTTTCTTTCCACCAATATTAAATATTCCCGGGCATGTTATATTCACACTTTATACATTTATTTTGTCATTTGGAATACCATTCAGTCTAATTTTTATATTTTATACGCTTGTCATTCACAAGTTAAAAACCGTTGGGCCAAAATCCAAGTCCAAAGAGAAGAAAAAATCTCACCGCAAGGTGACGAAGTTGGTGCTGACGGTTATTTTGGTTTACGTTGTCTGCTGGCTGCCGTACTGGGTTCAGCAACTCACCCTCATTGCAGGCGAACCTCGCAAGGGTCACTCCTCTTATAAAATATTCATATTTGTTTTCTGCACATGCCTCACTTACATCAATTCGGCAATCAACCCAATACTATACGCATTCCTGAGCGAAAATTTCAAGAAGAGTTTTATCAAAGCTTTCGCTTGCATGAAAACGCCTGACGGTTCCGCCACTTTGAACGCCGAACATTCAGCCATGCCTCGACGACAGCGGGGAGAAGGACTGTCTTCCAGATCCGCTCTCTGCATGACGGATGCCGTCACGGGAGACAGACGAAGCTCCCACCTGCCCGTCAGCAGAGACATTTCCAGCGCCATGACCCTCTCTTCCAGGGCTCCTCACAGCCACACCAGCGAAGAACAGAAAAATGGACACTTACTGGAGGTGCCGCATACCGTGCACCAAGCTCCTCGCTGAGTCTGGCACTTCTTACCTTGAGTTTGTATGTAGATATTCGTGTGTCAAGCGCGATCCAGGTTTTGAACATTAATTTAGAAATTGTGGATGTAGTTCTTTGTTGTGAGCCTACGCCTCTCTACAAGTCGCCATGTGTCACGTTATTTTTATTGGCGTAGAAACAAGCCGTACCAGCTGTGTCGGAGCTGGTCTTGTAAATAGTGTCTGTGGCGTACGTTCATAGTGCGTCAGTAAGTATTCATACCAATGCGTGTAGAATATGAAAGTAAATTTGTTGCATACTAGACTTAGAAAAGTGGACCATATGGGCCAATCTGAGAGCGATCGAAAGGATGTTTATTAGGCCCCGTCTCCACACGATAACACTATAACACTATATTCTCCGACAAAAATATACATTGTTATTTCCCTCTTCACCCTTAGTCTACTCCTAGCTGAAAAGACTGCAGACGAAAAATAACGCATTCGTAGAGAAAGTCAGACAAAAGCTGCATCACGTGGTTTTGAGGCAATTACTAGGCTAACTTGCACTATAATGACATTTTGTGCAAAATGTCCTATTTTGAAGTGTATTACTAATGTAACAAGTTCAGATAGTGCGAATCTATATTACTGGGCTGTTGATCTGGTACTCATATATCGCACTGTGTCGAATGTAATGACTTTACGACCAAGTATTTCATGTTCTTTATTCTCTATGATCAATATTTGACTTTATTCTAGCAGGATATTTTATCACCCAGCAGCTGATTTACAACTTTACCTTTTGGGGCAGCTCAGATTATGTTGCGGTAACGTTAACCGTTTGCCCCTTGACTGAGTAGGTGAGCAGTAAGCCAATGATACTATAATGTGCTACCTGGAACTTGCCTCTCTATTATATAATCTTGTGATTAGGCTAAGTTGGTAACGCTTGTTCTATTTCTGCATGGCTTTGTGCCGTGAGGCATCTCGGCCAAGAGCTGTGTAGTTTTATAGAAAACATCAATGATAACGTTATGTTATAAGTATTATGAATTCAATGATTGCTCTACATTCTCTTTCCTCCGATGACAGAATAGAGCGCTAGGATATAATTATTGAAGTTTAATCATTTCTTACGCCCGACAAACAATTTAAGTGGAAGTAAAACAATACGAGATGTTCTACAATGCTTCTTCTGTATACGTACACTGTCTTTGACAACAAACAAGGAAAGAAAAGTTACGTTGTTTAAGTGATCACAAAAAAATTAATTGTACGCAATAACTATCTGTATTGCATACATGCATGCAAAAGTACATTGATAGATTATTCGCAAATTTCAAAGCACAGATACTTATGGCAAGCTTCTATGTTAAAGAGAACGTTCAGTAGATGTTCGTCTCATTTCAATGATCATATTGCATACATCAGCCACGATGTATTCTATTCACCTTTAGATTTACATATATGTATTTGGAACAAGTTATTTTTGTATGGTTCAGATATGTTATAAATCTATAAATAGGAAAACATTTAGCTGTTATAGAATTTAAGGAAATCAAAGTGTACTGAAGATTCGAGTCTATTGTAAAAAATCTCAATTTTTGTTCCGTCATTGAATCTAATGGCTTAATGCATTTTCTGTATGTGTACCGTTCCATTAAAAAAAATTATAGTCATCATACATTGTCAGAGAAACAAGAAAAGCAAATACAATGTAGAAAATTCCAGTGCTACCGAAATATTGACTACCATGAACATATTCAGAAAGATGTTTGCCCAGTGACGCAATTCAGTACTTTTTGCCTTTGCATTAATTGCTATCTCATTGCATCACTCATTAGAGTTATCGTTCACATTATTTACAGTAGGGATTTGTATCAAACTCAAGTGTAAATCGAACCATTATTGAGAAATAACCATGGTCCACTGGATACATTCAGGGACTCATTCATTTCTCTCTGGAAGTTTTCAAATGAATACTTAAATGTTACAGAACAATATTATGAGTGTCATCAGACCCAAGAGTAAGAGGGGTGACCTCTGTTCCCCTTAAGTGGCAGGGTGCAATTTAAATAAACTTGTTTGGAATAACAAGCCTCGCATTTTGGTCGTCCAAATTCATGTCCCTCTTCACTTTTTCATTCAACTTTTCGCTCTTGAGGTGCTAATTAATCTGACTGTTGGGCGCGTTAAAGTCTTATTTACAGGTGGACAAAGGTTGCTGAGAAGTAAAGTGCCATAACGGTAGTGAGACAAATCTGAAAACTGTTGTAGTGGTTACTGACTTCTTGGAGGTAGCTACTGAGACTTATTTTGTATTCTATAGTTACATCAGCTTAAGGGATGTGAAAACGCAACTCCGGTTGATTATAATGTAGTTAATGTAATTTATAGATATTACGTACATGTTTGTGTATGCTCCACTGTATTTTTTTAACACTATTTCTCGTGTGTCCATAACTGTGTCTGGTATTTTTGAAGTAAGCTCGACATAATTTCGTATGCTTCGCCGTGGAATTTGAAAGTGGTATTGATTTAGCGGAATTATGTAAGTAGTTGTTGCAAGTACTTCACAGATGACGCTATGTTAATAAGTACCTTGAAAAGTTGTTGACTGATGCAAAAAAAAAGTCTGTATAGATTAAACTTTTAAGGAAAATAGTTACTGACACGTGTGCCGAAGGTGCTCATATCTGCTGTGGACTTCGTGGTGATCGTAGTTATGTTTCGAGGTACAACATACAAAACCATTCATGTGAAAACATGCTTAATGAAACTCATTCGGTATGAAGAATACCGTACCTTGCTTTACTATCGATACATCATCGTATCTTACTCTACTTGCGTATAAAACTTATCATTTCATTGAGCTGGTAGCGACGGTCGATTATCAGATTCCATGTCAGCTTTCACAAGCGTGTGTTGAAATGTTCATACTTTTCATGAACTTGCAAATGTTGGTCCCTCATTGAACCGAGAGTGTTTTCTGCTCGACGGTTGTCATTAGTTGTGCTATTGCGCCACTTGCAATATACTTTAACGAGGGTAGAGTAAATACTGATGCAGAGCAGTTTTCGGGTTCTAACTGAAAGGATTGCTTAAATTAAATGAATATCTAACTTCAAGCTGGCCAGCAATATTATGGTCGTCAGTAACCTAGTCCCTGCCCTTTCCTCAATAATACTGGAATGGTTGTACAAATGTGAAATGCGTACAGAAAGCGTACTGGTAAACAAATAAACACCATTGGTTTTTATTATAGTACTAGAGTACCAGCACTGTTAAAAAAATGACAGCGAGAAATTTTTTAAAACCCGTCTTCAATAACATATGTACTTCCGTCTCTAATATGCTTCTGGAGAAGACGCTACTAAGACCAACTAACATTTTCATAAAAGACAAGTGCTTTCTCTTTCAACTCATCGATCTAAGCTGCACAATCGTCCCTCACCTTAGAAGAAGCACAGAAAAAACTTTTCCATTAGCGAAAAGCAAAAGCATTGCTGAATTCAATCAATTCCCGGCCGCGTATCATAGCTACCGAAGAATATGGCTTCGATACACTTAAGTTCTTTTTCTCTTGAAGTGAAAATTCCCCATCAAAAGAAGACAGCAAGCAGAAAGCATTAACTGTGCCTGCTACGTTGTGAAAAATCATCGCTTCGTCTGCACCTTGTTGATCTGCTATTGAATTTAAACGTCGAGAATTGAGAGCTAACATATCTTCCGATGGCTGGAGATAGTGATAAAAATCAGATTCCACGGCCGCGATAACAGAAGCTGCAACTAACTTCATTGTTTCGATGTAAGGAACTGTTTCATGCTAGAAATGCATTCAGATGAAGGCATAATGATTTCACTTTCGCTATCTACTACAACCTGGTCATCTATCTATACGAAAACGCAACTTGATTACCAAATCTGGTTCCCTACTTTGGCCTATTTCGTTAAGAAGCGAAGACGACATAAATAATCGCACGAAGCGTTTTATCATATAAGGATTTGCTAATTTCGTGCCTCTGCCCTTCCGAGAGCAGAGTAACAGTTAAAACACGCGTCTGCAGTCTCTTTCGACCTGTGTTTTGCAAGAGCTGGACTTTAAATATCGAAGCTAGTCGAGCTTGTGCAATATCCTGTAATTTCATGATGCGGCTGAACAGTTAAACTCTGCAGTATCTTGACCTCGCCTGAAACGGCGCATTTTGTGCTTACAATATCTTTGTTTCAATTCTGCAAACTTCTTTGACACCATAACTGTATTTTGCGCCAAAGTTTGGGCATTGAATGGGTGCCGTTACAACTTTTTTTGCAGATATTTTATGATAGCCTGGTATACTAGACTTCTCATAAATCTATGAGAAAATTCAACACATTCTTTTGCAAGGGTTCCATACCACAGCACACAGAGGGCTACTCTTACTGCGAACCATGAAATCATCTTACAGGCTTTCATTCTACTCTCAGCCTATAGTAAATTTGACTGTAGGCTATTTGGGAACGTCATAATGCGTCAGTTACATTCCCTACGTATATAAAGTGTATTTCAAGGGCAGCAGCTACAGTGTGCAATATGGTGAACTAGGGCACTCTGAAGGCGCAAACCTCTTTCAAGCAAAGTAACAATAATAAAAATTAAAATTAGTTTCCAAACAATGCTTTCCTTTTTATCAGCGCCAAAATATGGTCATTTGTGCTTTTTGATAGTTATAGCAGCTTTTGTAATTTTCTTGATCATCCGTTCATAGCTTTTCGAGTCATGTTGCTCACAAATATTCAGACGAACATCAGTCGTACACACGCAAATCAGCCGATCATCACCGAAATTTGATCTTTAATTCTTCGTAATCGTAATATACCTAACAACGCATCTAAATTTCACAAAAAATTGCTCACAACTGTTCAAGTTATTTTCCTAAAAAACATAAAATCAAGAACAGAGACAACCCAACGAAAGAATAGATCATAACGAAAATTTTGTCTCTTACTCTTCCTGATATACCATAACACTCAAGTAAATTTCATAAAAATCCGTCCATAACTTTTTGAGTTATAGTACTAAGAAAAAAAGAGACCGACAAGCAAACCAACAAACCTTTGAATGGATCTTCACCACAAGTTAATCAGCTGTTGCTCTTAACACGCTTAAAATCCCTGTAAATTTCATAAAGATCCATTCAAAAGTTTTTGAGTTACCCTGGTGACAGCCAAAGAGACAGACAGACAGACAGACAAACTCGAAAGAACTAAAGTCTTCTTGGTGGACGTAAAAAGATATAACTGATGAATTTTTGCCGCGTTTGCCTTTAGAAATAGTATTGACCATCGCTAATAGAAGTTAGTGGTTAGCTAAAGTTTGCAACGAGTCTCCAGCTCCATGTTGTTGCTGGATTTATCGACGTGAATTTACTCAATGGCAGCCAGCATTGCGATGCAGTCCTGAATGAATATACGACAAAACAAGCACGTTATGTAAAAGTCTGATATGTTTACCTTGAAATTGTAGAAAAATAATAAACTCATAAAAAGTGAGTCCAATCGTTATTAAGAGATTTATTGTTTTTATGTACTGTGAATGGCCTTGTAGTCAATGAATGTAATAAAATAAGTATACAAAGTAGCTATAGAGCTCACAATAACCTTGTTATTTGCTGTTACTGCACGTTCTGTAGCTGTGGATTAGTACGTGTATTTTTAATGTACACAAAGACACCATTGTCAATGTTCTGGAGCAGTGATTCTTTACATCGGAGGTCACACTAGGTCATGCCCTCAGAAGTATTAAGTAAAATTTTGATGTTACACTATGTCAAGCGGTCTGCAGGAGTCACACTAAGCTATACCCTCGGAGGAATAGTACGTCTCTATAAATGCACTTCTTGGTCATGAAAAGGGAAACTGCTATAGTGCATTATTTTTAACCCTCCTTCCATCGTCGATGCCCAAAATGCTATTAGCGTGACAATGCTAACTAATTGCTTCTACACTGGATACTACATTAACAGCATAATTCTGGCATAAAATGAAAAATGACGTCTTGGAATGGGAATGTGGGCGTCAGCGGGACACATTTGTCATCATATTATTATATACTTATAACCGTAACTATTCAACACCATGCCAAAATATGCACAAGCAGTCCTCCGAGATAAGAAATTCTGCTCATAGGTGCGGTTTACCTGTGAATATATTATGTGTTGTATATAACGCAACGATGTAGAATGCGCAACGTAATTGATGTTAACTGAAATTAAGTTGTGAAAGTACTCGAATAATGTAACGAGTGCTTTAGTTTTGGGGATATGGATGTCGGAAACTTATTAACAATATGCTTGTAAAATTACTGAAGAAATATGTAGCACATTATATTAACGTTCGGTAGACGTCGTGTGAAGGTTTGTACACTCTGGTATTTATCAGAAACTTATTATTATTAGTCTTTTGAGCCCCGTAAATATTACAGGAGTAACTGATGTATTTACTATCACTATTGCTATTGTTTAGCATACAAATCGTGCGAGCAACTAAATATAAAGTTTGAGAGGATGAAGGCTTACAAAAAGATAATTGTATGTGTCTAGGAAATATAGGCCTATCTATTGTGTAAACCCAAGCTTCTCTGAACTGAAAAATTAAACTAAGTATTTCATAGGCCAAACAAAGTACATCTGTGACGAGAAAATTACTGAGGGGAACGCAATACACAGCAACCAGTATTGAGAAATTCTGCGGATATTCATAATCAGATTTAAGTACACATGCTCAAGTTGGAAAACATAATTTTTGTACAGTATGTTCCTTACAGATTGATTAGCTCTAAAAGTTTATTACCAATATGCTTTAAAGATTTAAATGAGTGAATAAAAAGTAATGTTAAACCATGCATTCTTTACGATAAAATTTGTCAGTTCTTACACTCTAGGAAAGCTGGAGCGCTAGCGTTCAGTTTGCCAAGCTTAATTCTTTAGTTACAGAGAAGCTCTTTAAGGAAAGTGAAAGTTGTGTCGTGGATGCTACTCAACCTGTGAAAAGGTTCTGATGCTGCAGTTCTGGATTTTATTGCATGTGACTAGCGGTATAACTTACAGCGTGTTATAACCACCTAAGATGGAGATTGACATAATTTCCCACAGCTTCCGTAACTGCAACTTCGTGTGTAGAGATGCTACGTGTATGGATGACGAACACTAGTAGAGAGGGTTAATTATTCAATAGAATCTACAAGCAAGTTGAAATAGAAACTCTAGAAACTAAAGTTCCAGCATTTGTTATTTATTTATCTTGTTTTATATGCAAAGCTAACTTGGTTCGTGATTATACATAGTTAACTGAATAGATCGAATTGTTCAATAGTACACAAAATGTTAGCTTGTGTGGTTAGTTTATTCAGGATATGAAGCTTGTCTGCATCGCCCACTGCCAAATTTTTCAACGCAAACTCAATGTTTCCAGAATTCGCCACTGTCAAACTTTTCCAGGGCAGCTGTGATTAAAACATTCGTATCCGCAGACCGGCAAATTTTGGCTTCGGCTTCCAGAACGGTTGTTTCTGTTCTTTGTTTGAGCGTCCAGTAAACGGACTTACCGCAACCCTCAATCCTGGCCTTTCAATTGGGCAGAAGGGCAGTACAGTCGACAAAAAGCACCGTCTAAAAAAATTTTCACTGAGGTACTAAAAAAAATGAACCAATGTAAAGCAATAGATTTTATTTAAAGAGTCAGGGACAACGAAGGGAGATTCGGCAAGTACGATAGTCTGTCTCAAAAAGTAGGAAGCAATTTTTTTTTCATAAGAATTAGTGATGGTCGTACAATAGAACTAACTTTAGATTCTTCACTATTATGGATCCCCTGGGTCCCACGTACATGCTACTGGAAAACTGGAATGAATGATCAATGAAATGACGACAGGAATCTAGTTAGGGACGTCTATTACCTTCTCCACACTTGAAACAATTCATTTTGATAACTATTTTATCATCAGTAAAATTAATTATAAAAGAACTTCTGCAGTTGAAATTGAAATTTTAATCACCTCTTCTCTTAGAACTAAATTCTCATTTCAGTCTGCTATTGTCAAGACGGGGCGAAAATTAAGGAAAGGTCTTCAATATGGAGCTCACCGCAGCCTTACCTAAAGCTTGCGAGGCTCTAGAGGCAATTAAGAGAAGTGTCCAATGCCCGTATCTAGATGAGCGGTGCGCATCATTTACTATGCGCGTAAAGAGCGCCAAAGAGAAATGATGCTAATACTATAACAGGCTTTATATACGTGAGAAATTGAAATGAGGCGCTAATGCTGGCTGCAAACGTTTGCCATTAGCTAAAAATGAAACTAAAGCTTCTCATCATATAGCAGGTCATAAGGCAATGGTACTTGTCCCTGGAAATTAAGCTTTTTAACAGCTGCAAAAGAACTTGGAAATTACCCGTAATCTAATCTAATACTAAGAATAACCTTCGTGTGTTTATAAATAAATATATATATTTATATGTTTGGTGTCACGCTCTTAACGAAATAGATAGGCGGAAATTAGCCCAGGTTGGAGGCTCT
>LQNS02007216.1:22362696-22374099 GCA_001587735.2 Parhyale hawaiensis
GTAACGTTAGATAGATTTCATTGGCTCAGCTTTCAGAAAATTGATGGTGAGGAGGAACATTGAGACATTGTGTGAGCTATAAATGCAGGATATGCAGTTCAGCTGCACGAAATATTGGTGTTGTTTACAATGTGTTAAAAGTTAAAAATCAACAAGGTGATTTGCTAGAGATTTTTATCCTCAAAGATGGTTCAGGTTCTACATCTCATTTGATAGAGAAACCCTTAAACATGCAGTAAAGCTTAATCCAATGTTCACCTGTAGAGAATTAGCTCACCGATTCCGTTCAACACATCTGTCTATCTATATGATTCTAAAACCTTGCTTGCTTGTGTGTTTATTTGTGTCTTGTTGGCACACAGTTTCTTTACTTTTAGAAGAGAAGAAATTCGAGGTATTGGATGGGCAGTCGCATTCTTTTCATGGATTAGCTCTTTTATTTGATTGTATCTGTGATACGGAAGTTAAACTGAGCTGGGCCTCAAGAACGGGCGTGATCAGTTCATCGGTTCCATGGGCCATACAACTGAAATACGTTAGGCTATAAATTTACTTTGCTTACAGCCTGGGTGTTGAATATTGGTTAGAGAAGCAAAGAATCTGTTGATAGTGAACCGAATGGGCCGCTCCTTGACGGGCATAATAAGAGGACGGCCGAATAGCGGGAGGTCTATGCTCAACTAAATAACACCTGCTTTTTTGCGAAAGCGAAGACGATCGTGATGACGACCCAGCTGGTCATGGGTTGTCTAGTATTATACTAAAACTCTGTGAGCTTTGCATCCTTACTTGTGTGTTTATTTGTGTCTTGTTTGGACACAGTTTCTTAACTTCTAGAAGGGAAGAAAGTCGAGGTAGTGGGGGGCAGTCGCATTCTTGTCTTGTTTGACACAGCTTGTTCGTATTTAGACGGGACAAAATTCGAGGTGTCGGGGCAGTCGCATTCTTTCCATGGATTAGCTCTTTAATTCGATTGTATCTGTGATACGGCAGTTTAACTGAGCTCGGCCTCAAGAACGGGTATGATCCATTCAGCAGTTCCATGGGCAATACAACTGAAATACGTTACATATAACAATTTGACTTTGCTTACAACCTTGGTGTTGAACGGGCCGCTGCTTGACGGGCCAAATAGCGGGTGGTTTATGCCCAGCTAAATAACACCTGCTTTCTTTGCGGAAGCGAAGACGATCTCAATGACGACCCAACGGGTCAACGGCCGTCTAATGCTATACTAAGTCTGTGAACATTGCTTGTTTATTTATTTGTGTCTTGTTTGCCCGCATTTTCTTTACTTTTAGAAGGAGAGAAATTTGAGGGATTAAGGCACAGCCCCCCCCAATACTTCCATGGATTAGCTCTTTAATTCGATTGTATCTGTGATACGGATGTGGAACCACCCCTCGGTTGCAAGAACGGGCACGATAATTTCAAAGTTGCTACGGAAATATAACTTGAATACGTAACGTATAAATTGAATTTGCTCACAGACTGCGGGTTGAATATTCGTTAGAGAAGCAAAGAAGCTGTTGATGGCGACCAATACGGGCAGGATTGGACGGCCGAATAGCGGGTGGTCTATGACCAGCTGAATAACACCTTTTTTTTTTAATAAAAGCCAATCGTGATAACGACATAAAGGGTCACGTGCCGTCAAGTACTATCTTAATTTCAAGCCGTCGTGGCCCATGGTACACCACAAAACGTGAGTACCAGGTTCCTCATGAATTAAATGACGCTCAATAAAACCAAAGATCAACTGTCTGCCCGTTCTGCTTCCAAGGAAGTAGAAGGAACCATTGGAAACGCTTTATGGAAAGAATCGTCAGCGGGGACGGCAAATGCATCTTTTTGACAAAAATACCCACCGCTAAGACAATGGATATCCCGAAATCAAAGTGCATTGCAAGCTACAAGAAAACAAATGTATTAAAAAGGAGGTTGTACTCTGTTCATGCTTATATAGACCTACGGATTTTAAAGCAAGTAGCACCGAGCTAATATAACGTTGGGAGATTCATTGAAAACTAGAGAGCACTCTGAGAATGCATACCTCCGCCAAGCAAGGCAACCGTTACGAAAATTTAAATCGCTTCTCAAATCGTGATATTTTTTTGCGTCTTTTAATAGTATTAACAATTCGTATAATTTTCATGAAGATCCGTTCATAACTTTTTGAGTTATACTGCTAACAAACATTACGACAAACATAAGTCAGACACACAAAGAGACCAACCGATCATCAGCAAAATTTAATCATCTATATTTTTAAGATTACTAGCGAGTCCTGTAACTTTCATAACGATCTATCCATAATTTTTGGAGTTACTGTGCTGACAAGCATAAAATCAAACGCAGCGACAAACACGCGAACGAACAGATCATTACAAAATCTGGTTATTTGGTCATTTATCATACCGAACAACTCATGTAAATTTCAGGAAAATCCGTCAATAACTTTTTGAGTTACGACCCTGCAAAAATGGGTAGACAAACAAACAAATGAACGGATTTTCACCAAAATTTCATCAGCTGTTAAAGTTAACATGCCTAACAATGGCCGCAAATTCCGTAAAGGTTCGTTCACAACTTTTTGACTGATCTTGGTGACTGTAGATCGAGTTTGAATTCAAGTGAGTTTAGTACAGATTGGATTCAATAATATCATGCTTAGATAATATAACTGGTTAAATAAAATTTTGTTTCGTATCTTGGAAGATGAGGAAGAACACCGATTATTGTATCTAACTGAACATTGTATATAGTTAATGGTTGTGTCGGTATAGAGATACTTGCGTCGGTAGAGAGATTATGCTGTGAACCAGGATGTACCCGCAAGAGAAGGCTACAAACAAGGAGTTGGATAATAGAGGATAATTGAGGACGATACGCGCTGTCTTTCCGTTGCTTGTTTATCAACAGCAGCTGCATAAGAAGCCCAGCGAAAGAGCCAATTTTGGCTTTGGTCAGTTGTGAGGAACGCGCTGCTTGTTTGTAACCAACAGCTGCATAAGAAGGCTAGCTTAAGAAGTCAAATTTAGTCAGTTGACCAGGGAAAAATCTGCGCGAAGATGCAAATGTCGAGGAGCTGCTCAGCCGAATCAATTTAAAATACTTGGCAGCTACGAGGTAGAACAAATAGTAATTAGCTAAGAGCTGCGAGGATATACTTGTTTGGCCATGTTGACCGCGCTAGCAAAGTATATAAATATCGAGGATCGAGGGAACAGGCTTTTCTAACTAGACAGCTCCCTAGCGACAAGGGTCCGTAGAGTCGCCAGGACTTCACTAATACTGCGTTAAATTGTATTTCTCTTAGAGTGCGTGAATAATAAATAGTAGTTGTGTGACTAGACGTTTCCTTACACCAATGCGGCTTGGAAGAGTACTCTAAACTCTATTCTCGACAAAGAATATCGCTACCAACGAGAGGAGTAAAGCATCAGAACCTCTAAATAATAACAGATGATTAAGATTATCAGAACTATGGTCGACTCTAAAGAATAAACACAGAGATATTAAGAAAGAACCAGATTCCTTCTTACAGTGACAGACAAATAGAGAGACAAATACGACAAAACATTACTTCATCGTCGGAGGTAATTAGGAAAACTGTTACAAGGTTAAAAATTACTGATATGTGATTTTTTAAATAAATTACCTATAGTAAGCTTCATGAAATAGTGCGACTACTAATATCCATCAAGCGAAGAACATACATACCGTTAAACCATCGGTGGCTATTTCATCACATTATTTCACTAAATTAAAGGCAAGTACTTTACATGGCAATGAATGATCCTGCAAACGAAGATTCAGCCCAGATTTTTATCAAATATAAAAACTGACTATTGATTAAACTAACTACAACTTTTCGTAAACCTCCGAGAAAATAATAGTTCGTCAGCGATTATCCTCTTAACACAAAAGCTACCGAAAGAACTGATAATAGCCTATGGCAAATCATCATGTCACGTTTGCGATATATCAGGTATTAAGGAATAAACAGCACCTATTTTCTGTTAAGAGGAAAATGTTGTAAATTTTTCAAGACTGACTGAATAAAGACTTTAACCTTCTCTTTTTCAGTTATCATCACTTTCGGGTTTACAATTCTATTGTAGATGATGGCAATTCACTATGAAAGTATGGGGGGCTCTGGCAGACGACACTAATAAAGAAATGAAGTGTGTAGTAGAAAACACTTCTAAAATCGAAAATTATTTTGCCTTATGCACATTTTACATCACAAATATCTAGTATGTTCCATACATAATACATCTACAATGCGATGAACTTGTCAAATCCGGCTGCAAAAAACTCCAAAAACACCGACAGATTTTTCCAATGTTGTAAACGAATGGGCAGTATTTTTTTTTAGACTATATTAGGCAGCCACCTGTGGTCTGACCAATAGGCCCATCCCCAGAGACCTTGCCATTATGTGAGTATCATTTAGATGTCTCAAGAAAGAAAGAAAAAAAAAAAACAGGTAAAGAGACGACCTTGCAAGGACGATTTATAGTTGCAGATTTGCGGAGCTTGAAGATGGTAAATTAGTTGAGGTGGAAGAGAAACGTTCATGAATTATTAAGGTGGCCTCCAAAGCTTTCGCTGTTAAGAGTTTGTGACTCCCGAAGGAGGTGTTCTTAGCTGTGGAGGGTGTCCTTTCTGAATGTTTGTTAGGGCGATTTTTAAACGCGTTGACTGTCTCGACACCGACAATTTCGGAGAGAAATCTATTCTAGATGTTCAGTATGAAATTCGGAAAGAACTGCTAGCTTAAGTAGATCTTTGAGCTTTATGATTGAGTTTTTGACAATTATTTCCGAGGAGATCATTGACGTCTATCTCAAAAAGTGTTGCCATAGGTACGTCGTTGATGCCAGTCAAATACCTGAATGCATCAATTGGGTTCTACTTGAGTCGTCTTTGTTCGATATAGATCAGGCCTACTTCCTGTAGGCGACACTCGTATGGCATGTTTTGCAGCAGAAGTATCAATTTTGTTGGTCAGCGTTGGATCTTTTCCATATTATCAACATCTTTGCACTAATGTGGTGACCAGAACTGAACAGCAAATTCCGAATGTGGGCGCACTAGTGCTTTGTACAAGGGAATGATTATGAACTGGCATTTGCCCTCGAAATGGCAATGAATTACTGTTGTCATCAACGTTCTCGTTAGCTTGCTGACTGTTTTGTTGTTTGTTCATAATAGTTATTGCCAAATCCCGTTGCTGGACCACAGCTGCCAATTCAGTTCCGTCCATTTTCAATCAAGTTGAAAATTTCTCTGTCCCTACGTGTATTACTGGATATATGTAGACGGTAAAACTCATCTGCCACGTTGTTATCTATTCCATGGGGTGGCCAAGGTTTTGTTGGAGCTAAGCAGTTTAGTTTAGTATAAATAGTAATTTACTGGTTTTACTGAGGATATTAAATCATGATCGTTGATGTAAATTATGAGCAAAAGTAGGCCAAACACGCTACCTAGTGGAACGCCAGATGAGACCCGCTTCCTGTCGCTAATCTCTCCCTATAGCATCACTAGCTGCAGCCGACCATTGAGTCATGCCCAGATCCAGCGTGAAGAGGCTTTCTGGATGCGATGGGCTTCCTATTTTTAAATCAACCTTTGGTGAGTGACTTTATCTAAAGCCTTCCGGAACTCTAGATAAACGAGGTCTATACTCTTTTCTTCACTTCTAATTTCCCTAACTGCCGAGAAGAGATCCAGTGAGTTAGTTAAGCAGCTTCTTCTACCTCGGAAGACGAGTTTGATATCAGAAATGAGCTGGTGCATCCTCAGGTGACCAGTGAAGCGCTTCTTCAGCCGTTCCAAGGTTTACTGACAACCGAGGTAAGACGGATTGGTCGATATTTACTAGGACTTTTTTCGTCTCTCTTCTTATGCATCGGGATCATGTTAGCAAGTTTCTATTCCTTTGCAACTTCTCCCGTTCTTTTAAACCGATTGAATATTTCGAGCAGTGGCTTTCAGATGGCTGGGGCCATTTTCCGGGAATAAAGATTATCAGGGCCAGTGAAATTGTACACATCTCTGTTTCTCTTTTACGCAATTAATTGTTACACTCACACACGCTTACACATTAGGTAAATGAAAGGTACTGAGCCTTTGAACAACGGTGTATAATTTCGAAAAATCTGTTCGTTAATTCTCTTCACTTCAGTAACCTACCGAAATGAAACGGAAAGTGTCAGGTACTTCCGCATAGAAATCGTAGCAGACTACGAGGCAAGTTTCATTTGTTGAGTTCACAGCTTTCTGAGCGGGGTTCGCTATTTTCAACTCACCTCTTGTATAGAAGGACAGGAACATTGTCTAGCTGTCCAATCCGTTTCTGCAAAAGGACACTTTGAACGGCATTAATATATCTCAGCCCTGCACTAGACAAATTTTTGTGTCTCTTGAATCTTGACGAATTGACACTGAAACGAATTCTCCCTACACTTGGCATACGATTTAGCGAGATAAGTAGTGGAAACTCTGAAATTTATAGAAATTGGTCTATCAGTTATATAAGGCTGGTATGTTCACCTTAGACCTATGCTAGCTCGAAATTCTCATCTGCAACATGACTGTGAATAAATATGAATAAAAATGAAAATTCACATCAGAAAATACCATTCGAAATTTGAACTCGAGGTTTCTTTACTGAAGTGCGATAAAAATCAATAAACAATTTTAGCTGTAGCTATGAAGCTTTGTGCAACCTTCACTTAATTGGCATAGAGGCCTTTGGGCGGAAGTTCAATAACAATTCTTTCCATTTCATTTCTAGTAAAGCCTTAGAAAGTGCATAGAAACACTGAGGGCACTATTTTATTTTCTGTTACAGGGAGAAGAACATGTGTATTTGCTACCGAAATTCCTATCCAGGAGGTAGTAAATTTAATGTTAACAAATTTGAACAGCAGCTAATTCTAATGATAGCTCACAAGTAAGAATTTATTAATCTGTTCTTTCCACAGTTAAACCAATTTGTATATTTTTTTAATTACGTCATTGGACGACTAGCGCAGAGTATGATGCTGAAAAAGTAGAGAGATTTATTTATTTTTAAGCATTTGAGTAGAATTTAGCAAATTTAACGAGCTGCTGTACCGAAATTTGAAAAGTAAGACGAATTTTCAAATAATTTCTTTTTTTTAAGCTACGTGGGTTAATAGTGATACTCTTTACACGAAAAGTGCTAAGTTGTTTATGTTCGTGTAAGGTTCTCTATGCGTTTCGCCAATCATCATAATAAACAAGCAAAATGTAGTGCTTCTGTATATTAAACGACCTTCGCTTTTTGCTCGTTGTCGTTTCTCATGTATATTATTTCTGTATATACTCTAGGTTCGTGGATTTATTTAATAAGCAGATTGGCGAAAGCAGAGCAGGGCTAACTGGGTGGCTATTACTCGGGCAGTAAGAACGTTACCTTGGAGCCGGATTACTCACAGTGAGGATCCTGTCTCTGAGCTTAACAATTTGACTGTGTCCATTTTGGAGAGGTTTGTCCCGAAGAGGACTATTCTTGTGAGGTCTCGACATAAACCGTGGTTTGACGACCAGTGTCGGTTAGCTTTCGAAGCTAAACAAGCGGCTTATCGGGCATGACGACGTTCGCGGGACTGCACGTTGTGGCAGGCTGGGCATGTGTATGAGGAGGCACGGCGTCGTCTGAGGCAGCGTGCCAGGGATTCTCTGCTGAGTATTATCCACATTGTTGGTGGAGTGAGCTAAAGGGTTCAGTGTTCGGTGCTGAACCTTCGTTGCCGCCCTTGTTGGTCCAGGTGGAGGCATTGTTACTGAGCCCTTGGCTAGGGCGGAACTCCTGTCGGCTCACTTTGATTTAAAGCAGAGATGTGTTGCCATTGCCACATGGGTGTCAGCCTGACCCTCGCTTGACCTCTTTGGCTTTCAGATCTGGTGCAATCAGGGTGCTGCTTGAAGGCCTTGATCCGTATGGAGGTGTGGATCCGGTGGGCATGTTTCCTTTGTTTGATAAGCAGCTGGCTGATGTTCTTGCCCCAAGCTTGTAGTGATCTTCCGGCGCGTGATACGGTTAGGACGTTTTTTTCCTCGTTGTTGGCGAACTGGGAATATTACTCCTATTCCCAAGGGTGCGGTGTCGCCCTATGTGGCCAACTATCGACCCATCACCCTGACGCCCATTTTGTCAAAGGTGTTCGAGAAGTTGATTGCTGGTAAGCTTGGTCGTTTTGCTGAGGTTACGGGATTGCTGCCTGCTGGTCAGTTTGCATACAGAATTGGCTTGGGCTGTTGTGACGCTCTCTTGTCGGTGTCACACCTTTTACAATTTGCGCTGGATCGTGGGTCGGAAGCACGCCTTGTCCAGTTGGACTTTAGATCGGCGTTTGACAGGGTTAACCACAGGGGTCTATTATGCAAGCTGGAGTCCTGTGGTGTAGGTGGTAGGGTTTTGTCAGTCATTCGTGATTTTGTTTCTGAACGAACGCAGAGAGTGCCTGTTGACGGCGTTATGAGCGCCTCAGTCGGGGTGGTGTCTGGCGTCCCTCAGGGCAGTGTACTTGGCCCGCTGTTGTTTGTTCTCTATACTAGTGACATGTTCTCTTCACTCGAGAACACGTTGATCAACTATGCCGACGNCTCCTATTCCCAAGGGTGCAGTGTCGCCCTATGTGGCCAACTATCGACCCATCACCCTGACGCCCATATTGTCGAAGGTGTTCGAGAAGTTGATTGCTGGTAAGCTGGGTCGTTTTGCTGAGGTCACGGGGTTGCTGCCTGCTGGCCAGTTTGCGAAAGAATTGGCTTGGGCTGTTGTGACGCTCTCTTGTCAGTGTCACACCTTTTACAATCTGCCCTGGATCGTGGCTCGGAAGCACGCCTTGTCCAGTTGGACTTTAGCGCATCGCTTGACAGGGTTAACCACAGGGGTCAATTATACAAGCTGGAGTCCTGTGGTGTGGGTGGTAAGGTTTTGTCAATCATTCGTGATTTGGTTTCTGAGCGAACGCAGAGAGTGTCTGTTGACCTCGTTTTGAGCGCCTCAGTCGGGGTGGTGTCTGGCGTCCCTCAGGGCAGTGTACTTGGCCCGCTGTTGTTTGTTCTCTATACTAGTGACATGTTCTCTTTATTCGAAAACACATTGATCAACTATGCCGACGATTCCACTTTGATGGTAGTGATAACTGCTCCTCGCCAGCATGATCCTATCGCTGAGTCTCTGAGTAGGGATTTGTCGAGCATTAGTGCATGGTGCTCGGCCTGGAGTATGAAGCAGAATGCCAGTAAGACCAAGTCGATGACTACCAGTCGGTCTCGGACACTTGTACCGCAGCATCCCCAACTGGAGATTGAAGACACTTTACTTCAGGAGTCTAGCTCCTTGGAGATTCTTGGTATTGTCTTTGATGAGAAGCTTACTTTTGAGCCGCATATTAGGAAGTTGGTGTCACATGCTTCCACTAAGATTGGGCTACTGCGTAAGGTGAATTCCGTGTTTGGTGATAGTCAGGTTGCCCGTAGATGTTTTTATGCGTTTTTGCTGCCTGTGTTGGAGTATTGCTCACAAGTCTGGGCTTCAGCTGCTGACACCCACTTGCGTCTGTTGGATCGACTTGTTAGTTCAGCCAGCATTCCGTGCGCTGATAGTGATCTAGTGAACTTGTACCACAGAAGAGTAGTAGAGATATGCATGTTTTATAAGGTGTACAAAAATGTGAGGCATTGGTTGCATTCTTCTCTCCTTGCCCTCAAGGTTTTTGGGAGAGCGACTCGCGCTGCGTGCGGAGCGCACTCCTTCACTTTGGATGCTGTCAGATGTCGAACTAATCAGTTCTGGCGGTGCTTCGTGCCCTGGTAGGCTAAGGTTTGGAATTTGTTGCCGGCATCGGCCTTTGGTCGTATTGGCTTGCAGGCGTTTGAGTCAGCTGTGAATGATTTTTTGCTGGATTTCCTTTAGCAGCGTTTTGGGCTTCCCGGTGTTGCAAGGTCCTTCATTTGGGTTGTATTACCCGTCCGTGGGGGCTAAGGCGTGAAGTTTTAATAATATTAAAAATAGTACCTACACCGGAGGAGTTTTCAGCTCTACTGCTCTCATGAATAATACACATCGTAATCCCCCAAAATAAGTAAGGCTCTTCATTACCCGCCCTGAAACACACCAATGTTATATTTGAGTAGTGATCCACAGTGTTAGATTGTGAGCCCCAGAATAAACGACAACATCCGTTTTCCAGTGTCGCACAAAAAAATAAGCAGGAAGTGGACCTAAAAACTACACAGTTAATACCACGACGTTCAACTGACAAGGCAATTCCTGCTTCTAAACACTTCTGTACTACATAAGAATGCCCACCATAACTACTTACAGTTTATGGAAACTTGAAAAACGTCGACCTATGATCAACACTCAGGCTGCTGCATCAAATGGCATCCGAGAGCTTCTTAAAGGCATTGCGAAAAAGCGCTACAAGCTTCAACCGCATCCCGTAACGATTAAACGCACTGCACAAAAGCGCTACAAGATCCAACCGCATCCCGTAACGATTAAACGCACTGCACAAAAGCGCTATAAGATACAACCACATCCCGTAACGATTAAACGCACTGCACAAAAGCGCTACAAGATCCAACCGCATGCCGTAACGATTAAACGCACTGCACAAAAGCGCTACAAGATCCAACCGCATCCCGTAACGATTAAACGCACTGCACAAAAGCGCTACAAGATCCAACCGCATCCCGTAACGATTAAACGCACTGCACAAAAGCGCTACAAGATCCAACCGCATCCCGCGTTACAGGCACCGCATCCCGTAACGATTACAGGTACTGCACAAAAGCACTACAAGATTCAACCGCCTCCCGTAACGGTTAAAGGCCCTGCACAAAAGCGCTACAAGATGCAACTGCATCCTGTAATGATTAAAGGCACTGCACAAAAGCGCTATAAGATACAACCACATCCCGTAACGATTAAAGGCACAAAAGCCGCACTAAAGGCACTGCACCGCACAGAAGCACTACAAGATTCAACCGCATCCCGTAAAGATCAAAGGCACTGCACTAAAGCTCTACATGATTCAACAGCATCCCGTAACGTTTAAAATTACTGTACAAAAGCGCTACAAGGTCCAATCGCATCCCGTAACGATTGAAGACACTGCACAAAAGCACTATAAGATACAACCACATCCTGTAACGATTAAAGGCACTGCACAAAAGCGCTACAAGATCCAACCGCATCCCGTAGCGATTCAGCTATACTATTCTGCTATAAGCAACAACTCTAGCGAGAGTGTAAGTACTGTAGACCGCCTCCCTTTGCCTGAACGCACTCCTATGTATCTTACTGTGGGAGTCGCACGTACTTTTCTTAAGCTTTTAACTGGTTTGGAA
>LQNS02007216.1:22387753-22413242 GCA_001587735.2 Parhyale hawaiensis
AAAAGACATAGCCGATGGCAGCGCGTACTGTTACCAAATAGGGGCCAAACAATGGGCGGTTATGCAGTGCAGCGTGTACTGATACTAAGGCCCACTACGTGTCTCCAACTTAATCCGAGGGAGAAGCTGTGTTCCTTGCATGTGTGCCGTGTCCCTGTGTGTACTAATAAAGCTGATAAATTAAAAGCCAGGTTATAAATGAATACACATTGGTCTTTATTATGATGTTCCGTAGTTTCTCCTATTTATCTCGTAAAATTTTCATATGTACGTACTGATACCCTCCTATACAATAATATCATATGTTATACATGCACAGCTTTATTCTAACAAGATGCGCTCTTATGTTAGGAAAATACTATAGTTATGCATTATAAAGCATGAAATCCATAGAAGAGTGCAGCTTGAGACACATTTAATCAGGATATTTCACTGTAGAACACGAAAAACAACTTGGAGAGCTAGTTGTGCAACACGTATCGGACACTGTCGTTACATATGGTAACAATGAACAACTTTCGAATTGTTCGAAAAGCTTGTGCTTTGCGGCGTTCAACCTAAGGTTGTAGTTCCTTTCTTGCAGCCCCCAACAAGAGCAAATTGCATTTTTGTGGTGGCCGCTGGTCGTATAATCGTGCAAACATAGGCCAGCACCACTCGCTACAAAGCTTCCAAAGAAGACTGTGGGCCGGTTGAAGATAAAACAGGCCTCAAAAGAGCCGTCCTCGGATGAGCAATATTGCCCTTAGTGTACCAGACGCAGCGGCAGTAGAGTCGAAATCAGGAGCCTCATTGGGGGCTTTGGCATTGTCTGTAGACTTCTCATACAGAAATGGAACTGTGCCTATTTTCACAGGTAAGCGCAGCGTTGGAAAAAAGAACAAAAGAACGATTCATTCATTGTTCGGCGGCCAGTGGTAGGCATTGGTCTAATGGTCGAGGGGCGCATTTATCCCGAGCCTTCCGTCTATGAAGTCACAGCTCACACAATCCTCCATCGATTGCAGCCTTACACTAATCTGGACCCTTGTATGGATAAATCTTCAGCACGAACCAGTGCATGTAGGTGTCCTGGCTGGGTTGGACAGTCACATCTGGAGCCGTTTCAATCGTTGTACTGATAGGGTTAAAGCTTCCTGAATTACGCCCATTTTCTTTGACCTAACTTAATTTTTGCCTACTTGCATCATGAAATGACTGAAAAAGTAGGAGTATTGAAACATAATTTAAATACACAACGTGAATTATTATATAGTATGCAGGCCTATACTTGTGGATATATATTTTATTTGGGGGCATCCCATATCTTATCAACATTATGGCTTAAGAGATTTAAGGAATCATCTTTCATGTTGAAAGCGATGCAACTACTTATATCTTGATGATTTAATAGTTGAAGGTACACTTGACATAAGTATATGCGTCTACGTATGCTAAACTTAGCAATTCATCGCACACCTACTTCCAATATGCAGATGACTGTTGGTTGGTTTGGTCCAGCTGAACAGTAAACAATATTTTGAATTCATTTCCATCTCAGTACAAGCGAGGGTGTGAAATCTTGGCTACTGATCTAGGGCTCTGTTGGGCAGCCGTAAATACAGAGTAGCTTGCATTAAACATGAAGGAGAAGGAATGAACACTGGACTGCATTAATATTTCAACTCGCTTGACCCGTGAAACCTACTAAGTTCGTATGGTCATGCTGGACTACGCTCGCCTTGTCGCTTGAATCGTCCGTTGTACGAAAGGAAAAAGATGAAAATATTCAAGTTACGGCACGACCATTTAGTAGGATTCTATGGCGCTAACGCATGAGGCGCATCGCGATAAGTGTGTGTGTGTCTCTGTGGAAAGGGTGTCTAAGATTTACCATTCCAGAATCACTCACATTTTTATGCTTCTTTGCCCTGTATAACTATGGGAATTTTCTCTGAAAAAGAATCTATAATCCATTAATTTTGCAGATATTCGTCAGTAAAAATTCATATCAGGCAACAATAATACGATTTTACAGTAACAGTGTTATAGGACTGAATGAAAGAAAAGTTGTGCCACAGCGGTGCAATTAAAGAAAGCATTCTGCTGACTTTTTTTTTTTTTTTTGTTTAACGTTCAGTAGTGTTTCATTGAAGGATAATGGTCAGATTTGGTCATGGTTGGCGACTCTGGTAGAAGAGTCACCCGAGGTCGATGAACAACTTCACTGGTCTAAGGTTAATGAAAATATCTGCCGAACTCCACCTCTTTTCTACGTTACTGGGCGAAAGTCGATAAAAACAATTACGCGCAGGGTTGTTTGAAAGCTAAACTGCCGACTTTCGCCCCCAATTATTTCGGCAAGTGGCCAAAGGCTTTATAGGAAGAATCTGATTCTACTCAGGGAGTGAAAATCAGTCAAAGACAGGTTGAAATTCCATTTATGTTTACCACGTCATCTCCAAAAAAAAAAAAAAAGAAAGGCCATCTTGTACGTTAGACTTGAATAATCAGAATTATGCTATTGGAATAGGGCAATGTTAGAGGATAAGGTATATGTTTCTCATACCAAACGTTTGGAAGCCCTGATGGCAAACTTTAGATTAGAATGGAGCAGCGACACCTTAAATATTTGCCATTCATCAGCCCAGAAAATTATTTTCTAAGCATCTTCGACAGGGTGTGGATGGATGCTAAGGGTGCCAATATTTTCCCGTTATTTCCTAGTAAATGCATGCAAAAAATTCTTTACATCGCTAAATTTTGAAGTCTAATTGCCTCCGCCAAGGAGGTTATGTTTTCGTCGGGTTTGTCTGTCTGTCGATTTGTCTGTTATTCTGTCCATCTGTCACTAAGGTAACTGAAAAAGTTATGGACGAATTTCGACGAAATTTGCAGGGATTGTTAGGTATATTAGGTGTAACAGATGATTATTTTTTAGTGATGATCAGTCCATCCGTTTGTTTGTTTGTCATCCTCATTTTTCTCAATACCGTAACTCAAAAAGTTATGAATGGATTTTTATGAAATTAACATGAATTGTTAGGTATATCACGAAAGGTAAATGACCAAATTTTTGTGATGATCTGTTTGTTCGTTCGTGTGTTTGTCGCTAATTATATGCTTGTGATCGCAATAACTCACAAAGTTCTGACTGGATCTTTATGAAACCCATAGGAGTTGTTAGTAATGTTTAAAGACATAAATGATTTAAATTTTGGTGCAGATCGGTTGGTTCGTTTGTAAATTGACTTTGTTTGTCAGAATGTTTGTTAGCAGCAAAAATTTTTGAACGGATCTTCAAAAAATTGCTACAACTATTAGTACTATGAAAAGGCACAAATTATTAGATTTTGGAGTGGATACATTAAAAATCATGGTTGCAGAGCCAATTTAAATTTTTCGTTACCGTTGCCATACTTGGCGGAGGTAAGCGCTCTCAGAGTGCTCTAGTTCAGTGTGAGACGATATTAACAGCTCGCCTCCGAAGATGTGTCAATCATGGTATTCGTCGCATTATTCTCCTTTATTTGCTTTCTTCAAGATGAGAAGTCACAAATTAAACAAGAATTCAAGTCAAGATGTTCGTAAGGTATCATTCAAATCAGTCTCTGGGGCACTTTTTCGATGAAGTTATTGCGTTACACAGTTAATGGCTTCCCCAATAGCAGCACGAAATTCTGGTAGTAATAAAATTGAGCTTTGTCGTAACCACCAAATAGAAATAATTGTGTGATGTTCACGGCAGAGGTTTGGGCATTGTACAATTATTGGGTAAACATAGTGTGATGTGTCTAGATTGCGAAGGTTAATCTCAACATGTTTCAAGTCCACTTGTTTTCAGACGATTCAAACTATGCTATGTTTGTGAAACATCAAGCTTTGCTTTAGCACTTTGAAATTAATTAGCAGCAATTGACTAATTATTCTTTTTGAGGCAAGGGTTTCGAGTTCAGATAGTCACCTGACAGCACTTGCAGCACTGCCGATGATCAAAGCCGTACCTCTTATTTCCAACACGCATAAACTGATATCACAACACCTGAATCCTATAACAGGGAATACTGAATATTTTCTCAGCCCAGCCAGACGAAACACTTTAGCCCTTCAAGGTCTAAGGGAACCAATAATCTTGTACAATTTTTATGAGAATTTATTTTTTATCAGTATCAAGAGAAGGTGGCATAAATTATTTGAGATTAGAAGTTGCTACCAATTTGTATGTCTAGAAACTACTTTCTTTGTATAATAATGATCTCCATTGAGGAAATAACACTCATAGTTAAGATGTGCTTACAGGTGAGTCTCAACGGCTACTCCATTTACTGAGCACTGCTATTATATGGAGCAGGCAACGAATAAAAGATGAAAAACTACAAGAGTTGAATGGAATAGGGTATTGAGACGTCAATTTGTATCAGATTTCTGTTTTAAAATACCGATGGATACCTAATGGATGCACATGTTGATAACTAGGAAGCAAATCGTCATGTACGTAATTTCGAAAATGATATTGTTCAGATAACAAAACATGTATCCTATGAACAAATTTTGTAGCGTTATTCCCTAGAATGTAGTTCATCACTAGTTAGCCAGTAAGCTCTACCAAACCTTATTTTTTATTCCTATATTGTCGACGACAATATACTAAAAGTAATTTTGATGACGGTATTTTTTTCATTACTTCATCAAGTAGCTTTCATATTTATAAAATTCCAAAGACACTGCCTCTGTCAAACTTGTCATATTAAAAAAACTATTAAGGATTCCTTTCTAGAGAAGTTTCCTGCAACTGCTTTTAATCTCATTGCCGTCGCACCCTCAAATCCCTCACTTCCGGCAAAAATAAGAAGACACGTGGTCAGGCGGAGGACTTGGAAACAGTCGCGTCCCAGATCGTATAGGGCCCCGAACGTATTGCTGGACAGAAATTCTCAAGCTGAAATCATCATCAACGAATTAACTGTGGCTGTCACGTGGCCCATGCGAAGGGAATATCCTCTTAACCTTTTTCTTCCCAGTGTTCCGTAAATGGACCTCTTCTTTCACTTAAGAATAGCATGTTCCATGTACGGAACACCGGAAAAAAGAGGTTAACGCTTGATGAAGATTGGGTCAAGCTTCTTAAAAAAAATCTAACCCCATATGCCGGAAGAAGTGGAGCGTAGCGAATAGCTTGCCCTGATATTCACCAAATTATTTTTACGGCCACAAAATTTGGTTACGCGTCTGAAGAAACATGTTTATCGTGAACTAAGAACAATGAGTATCTGATATTCGTTGAATGACTTCCAAAATACTAGAACCAGGCTAACCATTGAAAAAGATTGAGGGAAACATTAGACAACAGTGATTAGTGCTTTTAAGAACTCTCCAAAATTTGTCCAACACCTTTTAAAGTCTTCAGAGCTAACAAGATTAGAGGTAGACATAAATATTAGTCACCTTCTAAGCGAGAGACCAATTTTACTTCGCACCTTTTTCTTCTTTCTTGTCCGAATCTTCACTTACTTCCGAGCACAGAGGCACTTTTTGTCTCTCTCTCCGTTGTTGTCTTCTACAAAACACAGTTTAAAGATATGCAACAAGAGCAGCAATGAATAGAACTCTCCTTTGGAAACAGATAAAAGATCAAGCTTCTTCAATACAAAGAAGTAACCTTGGGTACTGCATTTAGAATGTCAGTAATTGGGTGATATTTTTGTCGGCTATACGAATCTGGCCTTTTAATGGCATTTCCAAAGCTACTTCGCAGTATTCCCCATCTAAAATGGATAGGTTTATTCAAAAGAGAATTGTTATCATTGTTCGAGGTTTTATCCGCTTTGCAAAATTAAACAGAAAATACATGATATTAATTCAATGCATTTATATATTGAGCCTATTTCGAATGATTGCCTCTGGATATGCCACACGGAAGATATAACAAAAGAGAACGCGTAGATATAAGCTGCACAGTGTATATTATAATTATGTTGTCAGCTAACGAACCATACCTTCACTTTTTAGACACTGACTAAATTTGCTTCGTATTTTATATCTTATATCTAGGATTTTATGTGAACTAATCCTGGTTATATACTGCGTATATATACATGGACGGATCCGCTGTTGTAGCCTTTACGTCACTGCATGGCAAGTACTTTTTTCTAGGCGAATTACTAATTGCACTGCTTTTTTTACAGACATGTACACAGTGTAATATAGGTGAACCTGATGTTGCATTTTTATATGTTCGGATACAAAATTTGATTTCTAATAAGGAACTATATGGCCAAAGAAGCCGATGGAGACAGTACACAAAAATATGAAGAGTTTTTTGCCATAGATCTCAAAGTTTATAACTATGAATGTTCAATATAAATTACAGCATTGGATATTATGATTTTTAACAGAAACAGCTGTATATCAAACGACTGTTACAGCTTTATAAATGAACGAACTAGCAATATTTAATATCAATGTATATCTTATTTTAATTGTCGTGTAGTACGCTATCACACAGGAAAAAGTGACGTCATCAATGGCATCACATCGACGGATCTGTGGCTGAGCAGCCTATGAGTACCGGTATTCTTACTAGCACTGCTTAAAAAATAGTAATCTATGTATATATATATCGATCTTGAGATAGTAATAATAGCATATATTACGTTCAAAATGTGCAAAAAATTGTGTAATAATACAAATTTATTACAATACAGACCTTTTTTATTAATGAAAATTACTATTTGGTTTTAAAAGATGAACGTTGGTGCATAGGGATTATGGAAATATGAGGTAGCTAAAGTGATTACTACTTGTTATGGCTTCTACTTTCAAAAATACCTATAAAGCGTGTTCCATCATTATGTTTTTAAGTGGCGATACTCGTTTCCATTGTACTCGATTTTTTTTTTAGTAAGTTTGTTTAAAAACGGTGGAGCCATTCGATTTTTTGCATAAAGATCTTTGCAAGAATTTGCTTTGAAAATTATTCAAGGAAGTAACTTATCCAGTTGTGAGCAGGTAGTTCAAAGTATTTGGGGATTCAAATTCCACCTGCGACGTTCTCAGCCGTCAGCGATGTCTTATTTGTTGATAGGTTGGAAGTTTCACGTAAAGCTAAACAAACAACTGCGACAATTTCACTGAGATAACTTTGGATACACGTAGATGTTTCATGTGTAGTTGGCTGTGTCATCGCAACAGACGCTGCAGTCAGAAAAACCTATTATTACTTTAAGAAAGTGATAAAAGTGTCGGAGTATTGTTGTAATACACGTACAAAGTGAAACGCGGTTTCATTTTACCATAAAGATCGGTATTATAACGTAAAGTTTTGTCTCTTTAGTTGCATAAATTTAACAGGTTTTTTTTTTGCATCTTGGTGCATCATCGGATTGCCCCAAAGCTGAAATACATAAGTTCATCATCAACGTGCCAAGTGCATCAGAAGACCCCAGGTTGCGAGAACAGCAGGAGGAACAGACAGCGGACCCAGCGTCCGGAAGTTCACTTGGTGTATACGCTTTTATCAATGTCATTACCTTCTATTATGTTCAACCTAGACGTTCTAGTTAGAGCTCAATATCAACCATTACTGTATTGTGGGTATTGTATTTAGGCCCATCATTGAAAGGTATTTTTCTTCATATAGCGCAGTTGAGCCTGTCTTGATGCTGAAGCAAACCGCTGCCGCTGGCTTCATAACTTGAATGGAAAGAATGGTAGCAAATGTGATGGTTGTCTACAGATATTTGGGCATTTCTAGTATTCTCATTATTGATGGACAAATATATAGGAATTTGAGAGTCAGATTTTTCTTGAAAAAGATGCACGGGTTATTCCAATGAACGTGCTCTGCAGTATTGTTGCCCAATAATTGTGTGGCAGCGTGGAGACATTAATTATTCTAGTGAGGAACAGTTTTGAAGGTCAAGGAAATACCATTTAAACAGCAAGAGAGTTTTAATTAATCTGCGACAAAATAAACACAAGATTGGCGGCAGGGAAAAGGGGGACCTGGCACAAACAGTTCAAAGGAGAAAAGGTTACCCCTACTAGTTTAGCCTAGCCAGGTATTCTAATCGATGAAAATAAAGGACATCCGGGTTCCATGTATTTAATTAACATAAAATAATACTTCTTCTGAATTACGAATTTTATTTTTACAAAACAGGAATACTCAGCAGAATTATCGAAGAAATCCGGCAGGAGGTACAGAACTGTCCGGCTATGTTCAGAAAGACAAGCACACGCCCCGGCAGTGAAGCTGTTCAGGCTGATGTGACGACGCTGGAAACGGCAGAGCAGGGAAGAGAGGACCTAAGGATGAGAGCACGACAATAAATCAATGAAGAAAATGAAGAACAAGTCAGAGATGAGAAGATTCCGCACCGGCCTATATTAATCAAAAATATCAATTATTACGTGAATCTCTTCAGGCACGGGTCGAATAGTTACGTAAAAGAACGTTTCTCCGATGGCGCTATGGTTGTTGACAAACTGTGGTCGACTGCAGCTGGATGTTCCTCTTGGGCCAGTTGATCTATATCCGTAGCACGAATCAGTGTGGCTGGGTTTCCAAGCACGGAGTGCGGTCAAGTCGATTTTACGTTTACCGCATCAAACTATGGTGGCAAGAAGTCAATAACCACAGAAACTACAGCTTTAGTATATTACTCAGTGACCAGCAGCCCAAGATAAACCATTTCTTACCTGGGTAGTAGTGAGTAGCTGAGCGATAAATAGTGAGAGCTGAGACTGTAACGTATATACTTACTAACCGAATATACAGAAACATGATTAGATATCTGTAAGCCTTACCCAACATTGCATATGGACGGCGAGTTTCAAAACAACGTAGATATTCTTGACTGTGGATATCCAATCCACCTTTTATATATATTTTCAAATGTTTATTATGTATAACGAAAGTCGAATAAATAGACTCGGTTTTAGTTACGGTTGAAGTCATATATGACTTTACACACCTAGAAGCTTATATTTTCATAATTGATGAACAACAGAGTCCGCCAATCTTAAAAAATACACATGTGTTTGCTTATTTATTCAAGGCAAGCTTTGACACGTATGACTTAATTATTTTATTGTCAGTTCAAGGTTGTAGGATTTGAGCGGAAACGAATTACTGATACGCAAACACGTGTATAGACAGGCAGTTTGAAACAGATGGCGGTTTACAAAAGTTTTGCTGAATGGAGCTGCGGTCTTCACCTAGAAGCCCCTCACACGGCACCCTCCTCTAAATAAATATGTAAAACATTTCTGCTCTCGGCACGGCTGAAGAATTGCAACTCCCTGCTGAAAATTTTGAGCTGACCATTAATCCATCACTGCTTTTCTTCTAGACTTAATTTTCCTCGCGTTTTTAATTTGACACTCTTATTTTATTCCCGTCGCAAACACGGAAATGTCCCGTCTCTTACAGTCTTAATGTCCGGCTCGCTATCTTCAATCCCATTCTATCAAATGACGATCTGTCGAAAAACAAGAAGATACCCAACTTTGTCTCCGGTATTGCAAATGTTCCGCAAATTCACCGTGCTACGACCGAACTAAGCGACGTCAACCAGCCGCACTATAAGACCAAATGCCGAGGTTCAAAAGCAGCCTATTGAGGATCATCGAAGCTGATACAGCTGTCAGTGAAGAAGAATCCAGATCATTACGATGGAAAGAAACGCATGCCGGTGCATTGGAACTTATTCTTGGAAGAGTTCTTTGATGCTCGGAATGATGAGGTTATTTTCGATTATCTGATGGCAATGAACGGCATTGCGTCGTCATGTGACGAAGGACCAAAAGGAACATCGTGCACGCAACCTATCATGTCGATAGAAGAGATTTTATGTCGTAAGTATCACAGGCTTTTCCTGTGCTTGGAAGGTCGATATCAGGAACGAACGTGTACAAACTAAAACAGAGTAAAAAGATTTGCTTACATTCCTATTACTTCTTGTATTAAATTATATTTTGCAGATGGCATAACTTTACTTTTCACCAAAGTGGTTCAGCGGCTCGAGATGTTGCCTCATTCGCTGCCACGAAGTCGGGCGTTCTGTCCCAAGCTAAGGAGGAAATTCTTGGTTTTCAGCACTGCGTGGTCAGCATATCAGTCATTCATAGACTACTAGAGTTCCGAGCTTACGGTGGGGGCGGAGTTGCAATGGGAGCTTCCTTCGATGACGCATATTTCAGACAGTCTGTAGTCGACTGCAGCCGTACACTACTTTGGTCTTTAGAGGTAATGTATCTGCAGCACGGACAAGTGCATGTGGATTTCCTAGTTGTGATGTAGGTCGAGGCGACTTTACCCTAATCATTTACCGTGGTTTCCTCGAATTCACCATCTTCTGCAGGCAGCAGGTGTCTCTTCTTTAACCTACCGTTTCTTCTCATTAGCTAACCTTTTTCTGCAAACGGCATAACTGTATTCTACTGTTCAACGATTAACTGCTATAAAATTGCTTCTTATCAGGTGTTCGTCTGTTTGCGGTGTATTTTATTGGAGTTACTCGACAGCAATGGAATGCACTAAGAGAAATTTCGAGAGCTTGAACAGTAAACGCGACTCAGCACACTGGAGACAGTTCTATGAAGCTAAAATGTGGTGTACACAGAAACAAGACTTGAATGCCACCGGTCATTTTACTGGACAGCTATGCACTGAACTTGGACTAGCTATTATCCCACAATGAAATTTATGAACTTGGATGAACATTTATCAGTTATCACCTGTGACTGCACATTCCCAAACTGGTGAAACAGAAAGTCCTGTACGAAATGATGATCAGAAAAGGAATGAGATAATACTTCATTACTATGTGCTATGTGTGCCCACGCTATAACGAAACTAAAATTCCGAAAGTCAGTAATACAAACAATCATAATAATATTATTAAATTTATCCTTAAATATAGGAAAGTATCACGAACTTTGCATTTCAAATTTTGAATTTTGCTTGTCTAACGGCTGGAATTACTCTTTGATCATTCATGATCAGCCCGCTAGTGAAATCATTGTTCGATTAATTTTCACCAGTGCTGTCAGAATCACGTCGAAAAGTGGCCACAAAAACACACCGACCATGCGGAATTAGGCAGAATGATCCGCAAGGTGGTCACCAAAAGACGCCTACAGACACTCCATGAACTTTAGGTTGCTCTGTGGCACAGCTCTGAGAAAAAAAAAAAAAAATAGCCAAGATGGTGTGGCTTCTGAAGCTTTTCACATGAGTCCCATTTTTCCAACAAACAAACTTTTTTTCGAGCTAGCATATGTCGACTGAGTTTATTTAAGGACTAAAATTCACTTACAATTTTTAACTGGCTTTTGCAACTGTTGCTTATCTTGGAAATAATTTCAAATGTTCTTTCCATTCCGTCACCGAAACCATCAACTACTTGTTGAGGCAAATTTGTAGGCTTGCAGCGGGAAAAAGGCTAATTCCAAGATGGGTGTTGCTTTTTGTTACCCAGAGCGGAACGCCGAAGGTGTATACTCCGAATTATGCCCGTTTAGAGTTATTTTTCGTGTGGACATAGCTCCAAAAATCTCTGAAATTATATCATTTTTTATTTTAGGCGCTTATAACATGAAAATATTATTGTTTATTTTGCTTTGTATTTTTTCCGCATAAAGTACAATGCCTAAGTTCGTCAACATAATCTCAAGCGCTTATTTTGGATGCTATACTTGCTTATTTTTACTGCTTAAAGCGCTTAAACCGTTGTTGCTTAATGTCCGGGCTCTAGTTATTGGAGCCACGGAAGTTAGTACATTTGTATTGCGAATTGTGTAAATAGAGAACCTAAAACTTTCTGACATGCCTGATTGATGTCAGCTATTTCAAATATAGCTGCTCTCAGAGATTAAAATGATATTATGCTGTACTGAGATTCTAGCGAAAGAAAGACAGACTATAAAGAAAGACAGACTATAAAGTTTTCATTTCATTGACGTCTGTTTCCCACATCTGATGCAAAATTTAAATTCAGCAATCGAGAAATGCTTGCGTAATCCAAAAATCTGAAATTGTTTACTGCGCTTTTGATTGAAACTCAACGACCAAGCGATTGGAACGCAAATCCAACATTGAATGGAAAGACTCATTTAGATATATAATTCGGGGCTGTGACCTTCATGCTCTCGTAAGCTAAATCAATACGACAATGCCTCCATTGACACATCAGGAAGTGGATTATTGCCCCTGCCGATTTTTGCCTTTACCGATAATTTTCCTTTACTTTTTTATTTATTTATTTTTTATTTTTATCATGGTTCTTGGCTTATCGCATTCATATAGGAAACAGCCTAGTAGCCTGCCAACACTGCCGGATAAGCGCTATAACTGGGGATACGAGTTTTTTTTTAACACATTTGGCCATACGATTTCTGTTGTAAAAACGTTACGGCATTGTTATGATGTAGTTCTTAAAAATTGGATTACTGAAACAACTATCGCGTCCCTGATACAACACATAAGCAGCATATAAAGCACGGTACTAAAATAACAGTGAACTAAAAAAGAAAAAAAAAATCTCTTTGAAATGAAACTCCATCGGGAAAAAAAATTAATGTTGGAGAAGGTTAAATCGTGAGAATTATTAGGTGAGGAGCAAAGCATAATCTGATTTCGGAATGAAAGTATCAAATCTCTTGATTTATTTTGATTTATTAGCGGCTATTGGAGAGGAGCTGATCTTCATTGTAATTTTAAGCAATCGGCTCAATTGCTGCTCCATGACGAGGGCATTCTCGCCCCTTCCAAATCCGAAATTGGATGCTGGCGCAATGAGATTATTGCCGATGTCTAGCAGCAGATTTATCTGAAGAGACTTCCGGGAGATCACAGTAGAGCCGTTGAAGCTTAGGGCTCCATAATGACGGGGACACATATTAGTCCACACGATACTTGACTGTCCACTAAAATTTGCAAGCGTGGCTGATTGTTAATGGATTAAACTTCGATACAATCTTTTCCAGTAAGCAGAGGGACCGCAAACTGTTCTCGGCGTAGCAGGAAATGTGTCTATCAGCAAGAAACACATATTCGTAGCTGGATAACAATCGTGGACCTCGAGAATTAAATCTCAGGACACCAGAATTACATCAAATTGGCTACAATAAATTTTGTAATTACCATTGGCCCGTGCTTATAACATATATGAGGGCTTTTTCCATAGAACCATTCCTTGCGTCTTCAAGAACAGTCTGTTATTGTTTCAGGCCACTAAGTTGACTGCGTGAGATTTTATTGTGGTTTAACCAATATGACATCAGTCTCAACTGCCAAGACTGAAAACTCAATACACGATACTCAATACACGATATTCAAGTATCGTGTGGTGTATGGTTATGGAATGGACCTCACTAAAAAGTGTGGCCTATGCGCTTAAAGGCACCACAAATCGCACTGCTGAATCATTGGAAAATAATTCTCTCTTTCTGCTTAATTATTTTCTCTGGCCCGTATGTAAACTACTGTGTTTGGTAATTCGTTACTCGAAGTTTTAGATGATCCCTATAGAGGCGGTTTGACTAATAATCGTTTGAATAAGGAATGAACAGGCCTAGTGTTGGTGGGTGTATACGACTAACATGCGAGTGGTTTCTCTTTCAATTCATGTAAGAGGCACAATTATCTCCAGCTATAGGTCACAAGCGGAAAAATCTTGCTTTAGGAAGCAGCGAAGTCTCAGTGAACTTAACTGAATTACCCTCCGCGTGACAATGCTACCGAACATGCCTTCAGTACATCGAAGATTTTGTGTTGAAGTGAAATCTGCTTCGTCAAAAGGAAGACAGCTAGCTGAAAGAAAATTAGTAATGATTACTGCCAGTGAAAAATCCTCGCATCGTCCACCCGTTGTTGATTAGCTTTTCAATTAGTAGTGGTAAATTGAGTAAAAATGTATTGTTCGATGTACAGAGAAAGTTATAAAATAAGACTGCATGGCCGCGCTAAGAGAAGCTGTAATATCTCTATTTTTCGATTCCAAGAAGTGTTTCAGGCAAGAAGTACAGTGAGGGAAATTAATAAGAAGCCAACTTTTGCAATCTTCTGCAACCTTGTCACCGATTCTGCATGCAAACGCAACCTAATTACAAAATTTGTAACATGGATTATTTTTCGCCTATCTATTTCTTTAAGAGCGTGACCCGAAACATTCAAATATATATACAAATAAAAAACGGCGGTGTTTATTATATTGCGTTGATTATTTAACAAACCGATACAATAATTTGTTGACATTCAGTCAATGGTATTGGGGTCATGGAGACACATACTACGCTAGCCGACAGAAATATGCGGGTTGCTCTCCCTCATGTCTCAGAGGTGCTTCTAACAGGCAGGGGACAAATATATACAACAATAGTAGTATATTTGCTACTCTTTCGTTGTTTCCATCACGGAGAATTTATTTGCTTGTAGGCCTATGAAGTGCAGCGAAACGCAAGATATATCGGCGATAGTACGCTTGTCTTCAAGCCACGGGGCCTTCAGCAGTAAACATGTTCCTGTGTGAGTTTGTGTCATAATTATTTTCCTTATAATTGTTGTTTTCACGATAATTTTCTTAGCAATAATTGGCTCCACTATATATATCTGTGTCCTTGGTGTGCTTCTTTATTTGAATTTCGATTATTTAAAAACAAAATTTCCACGTAAATATATTACGCACATCATGGTTTTGTGTATTTTGAGTCATAGACTTAAATCAGGAATTTAATTCAAAAACTAAATCATGAGATGATCCAAGACTTAGTGGAAAGCTTATCACTCCCGTTTGTAAAGGTAAAGTCGACTAGACCGTACACCTCAGATGGGAATGCTAAAGGCACTGGTTCGTACTGCACATATGGGCCAACTAGCTCCAAAGGACTACAGTGATGCAGTTGACCCCAGTTCATCTCGATGACCTGTGTGTCCCCCTCTTCCTCAGCAATCACCGTTTTTGTCATGTTCAATATCCCCGCAGTAGCATCCAGACGCCAATGCTGACTCAGTGCTCCAAGCACAAGACCTCACCTGCTGGCAAGTCTCAAACCTGCTTATTCCTCGTTTAAAAGCAATCACTCAAGACCCTTGCAGGTTTGCTTCCTCACTTTTCTGTTAAGTATCGAGAGTTTGATGAATGTGTCGTAAATAAAAAAAGACGATGCCTTTAATGTCTAGGAGAGAATGTTGTTGAATACAGAGCGAGACGTGTTGTAAAAGCTGCAATATTTTTTAATTTAAGTGAAACTGAAATTTGTTTAATTCCGAAGCATATATCGGCGCATACAGGTAAATACTCAGCAATAAAAATACTTGATTTTTCAAAACGGCTATTTTTTAACAATGAAGCACCTCCTCTCGACTTTGAACATATTCTTTCATGCGTGGATCTACTCATGCGCTAATCAAGCAAAGTTCACTGTGATGACCTCTCTGGATAGGACACCATTTAATGAACTATTGAACCAACATTGGGTCTTAGTATTGGTCAAGTTAAGAACGCCATAGGGGTCAAATTCGTGGAGCGTAGAGGTATATTTCTGTTGGTCACAACATTTGAACATCTACTTTTCACGACTATTGCTAAGCTTGGTCAAGTTGCACTAGCTGTATGGGCAATAGCTCTGTCTTTGCTGCAATGTCTGTAATATCGTAGTTACCTCCGGCAAGACGGTTATGTTTTCGTCGACTTTGTCTATGTGTCTGTCTTTTTGTTTGTCTATTTCTATGTTTGTCAGCAAGATAACTCAAGAACTTATTGCCATATTTTGACTAAATTTACAGGGATTGCTAGGTATAATAGGAGGAACAGATGATCAACTTTTGGTGAAGATCTGTCCATCCGTTTGTCTGCCTATTTTTTTTTAGTGCCACAACTTAAAAAAATAATAAACGGATTTTCATGAAATTTACATGAATTCTTGGGTTTATTACAGAGAGTAATTGATCAAATTTTTGTGATGATCTGTTTGCTCGTTCGTTTGTCGCTGAATTTGTTAGCACAATAAATAAAAAAATTGAGAATGGATGTTAGGAAACTTACAGGAATTGTTAGCTTTATTAAAAAAAACATAATTGATTACATTTTGGTGATGATCGGTAGGTCCATTTGTGTGTTTCACTAATATTTGTTAAAATGTTTGCTAGGGTGATGACTCAAAAATTTATGGATGGATCTCTATGAAATTTTCAAGAATTGTTAGTAATGTTAACAGACATAATTGATTAAATTTTGGTGATGAATGGATGTTCCATTTGTGTGTGTTTCGCTAATGTTTGTTAAAATATTTGTTATCCCAATGCCTCCAAAATTATGGCTGGATCATTATGAAATTATCAGATATTGTTAGTAATGTTAAACGACATAATTCATCAAATTTTGGTGATGATTGGTCGGTCCGTTTGTGAGTTTGACTTATGTTTGTTAAAATATTTGATAGCAACATAACTCAAAAAGTTATGAACGGATCTCCAAGAAAATTACAGACACTGTTAATACTATGAAGCGGCACAAGTGAACAGATTTTGGTGTTGATAGAAGTAAAATCATAGTTTCACAGCCGATTTGAATTTTTCGTTAACGCTACCTTACATGGAGAGGGTATGTACTCTCAGAGTGCTCAAGTTTAAGTTATGTCAACAAACTTTCTGCAATTACTTCAGTTATGATTCTCAACTTGCACCACTAAATAAATAAATTTATTTGGTAGACCAATTTCACTAGCCGTGCAGTGCATCGATGAGAATTTAATATTTATCTATTCTGCTAAGGATATTCATAGGTAAAATTAGAGTAACAGCAACAGCTCCGCATATCTGCGGCTATTGATCATACTTACGTCCATGCATGATCGTCTCTTTAACTGAGATTCCACCCCTTTTTTACATCCACCAATGAGGTTATGTTTTCGTTGTGTTTGTCTGTCGGTTTGCATGTTTGTCTCCATGTCTGTTTGTCACCAAGATAACTCAAAAAGTTCTGTACCGATTTGGACGAAATTTACAGAGATTGTTAGGTATGTTAGGGGAAACAGATGATCAACTTTTGATGAAGATATGTCTCTCTGTTTATTTATTTGTCTGCGTTATTTTTCTTAATGCCATAGCTCAAAAAGTTATGAATGGATTTTTATGAAATTAACATGAGTTGTTAGGTATGTTACAAAGAGTGAATGATTAAATTTTGGTAATGATCTGTTTGTTCGTTCGTTTTTCACTGTTTTTAATTTTATGCTTGTTAGCACAATGATTAAAAAAATAGTAAATGGATGTTAATAAAATTCATAGGGGTTGTTAGTAATGTTGAAAGACATTAATGATTAAATTTTGGTGCAGATCGGTTTGCTCGTTTGTATGTTTGACTCATGGTTGTCATAACGTTTCTTAGCAGCATAACTCAAAAAAGTTATGAACGGATCTTCAAGAAAATTGCAGAAGCTGTTATTACTAATAAAAGACACAAATGATTAGCTTTTGGAGTTTATACAGAGAAATTATGGTTTTAGAGCCACTTCGAATTTTTTGCTACCGTTGCCTCGCTTGGCGGAAGTATGCACTCCCAGAGTGCTCTAGTTTCTTTTTTTTTTCCTCAGTCATCTATTTCCTACAGACATAATGGCAATAGCTCATAGAGGGCAGGGGCGTAAGTCCCGGTGTCTCTCTTGGAATGGGCCTGTTGATTCGTCTACTGCCGCCTATCTAATCTAATCTAAAATACACAAAGGTAGCGGGTTAGTCCGGTAGGGAGAGCCGTTGTGTGTGTGCCTGTATGCGTAATGTTAACGGTTAACGACGTTTCTTTTGTAGAGTGAAAAATTATAGTGCTGTGAACAATAGCACTCTCTCAATAATTCTCAGGCCCATATTAGCTTTTTTAATGAACTTTATTGGGGACTCTTCAGGCTTTCACGCACTATTATTCCACAACCTTGCATCAACAGAGCGTTTTGATTATCATCGTCTATTTTATCAATGTTTGCATATTTCACTTTATTAAAATGCGTGAACACATTCAAAGTAGTTAGTCCTAGAGAGAACTTAAGTCTGTCCGAAAATAGACAGCCTTCTAGGGCATGCACCATAATCTAGCTGAACGAATGCGGACACACAGACTGGTTCCCTTTCAGCCACACTTCCTTTTATTTGCAGAGTAATGATGCATCGTTCAATGTCACTGTCAGATCTTCATGAATATCGTTGTTTCATATTTCGTTCCATTTTAGCTAACATTTAAATAATTTATGCATCGTATCGCACGAAACACAATGTATTTCAGTCTTAGAAACTTTCCTGCATGTGGTGAATGACAAATCTGTAATTAGATAGAGCGTGTGCTTCTGTTCCAGCTACTGAGACAAATGTTTGCAAATTTAATTTTCAAGTACACAGGCTGCTTCAAAAGTTTTTGGTAAGTTGCTTTTCGAATTTATTATTTATAAAAGCCTTGCTATGTTCTTGGTCCAGGCATATATTACCGTAAAAAGGTAAGGGAAACACTTTAGTGAGATCTAAAAATATTTACCTAAACTAACCCTGTTTTGAGCAGCGAGATCATCGCTTCTCCCATGCATCCGTACCTGCAGAATTGAATAGACTGAATAGATTGCCCGCTCTGATTGAGCAGTGTTGTCTTCGGAGTATTGTAAGAAGCTTAATCAGGAGCGTTTGAGATCGTCCTCTTTAAAACGACTGAAAAGAAAATCCCACGACTTGAGACTGCCGTTTCTCAAGAGGCATTTCTTCAGCCTTATGAATGAGGGAAAGTTTTGCCGAATCCAGCACCATGGTGGAAAAGCTGTGGCCACAAAATATTGTAATAGCTTCGCTGTGCGAGGAGCAAGATTGTTTAGCAAAATGCCTCGGCATATTCAAAACGACACTGATATCAAAACTGTAGAGTTAAAAAATTTGCTGGATTTACATTTAAGAAGAATACCAGATAGACCAGCGGTCAGCGGTTACGTGCACTGTGGAGATAATTCGCTGCTGGCTCTCTCTTTGATTGCAAACTGCGGCACTACAGAAGACACCCAGCAGAGTGACTTCACACACGTGGGGTGATGTGAGCGTCACCTGGACTTCTTCCGAAGACTCTCAAGGATACTCAAGGATCTCAAGGAAGGATGGCGTCAGTGGCGGTAGGACTGTCGAATCCAATCTGAAACTCCAGTGAGCAGTCTGGCGGTTGTGCTTGTTCGCCCAAGCGTTACAACTTTTAGAGTATTAATCAAATAGTCTTTGGGCGCTGACTTCTTTATCTTTAGACGCAAAAAGCGACAAAAATCTCCGAGTGACACACTTCCATCCTAACTGTGACTGATGGTGGTTTCAAGAACTATAGGTGAGTACAGTATCAGCAGATCCAGACACACTCAGAAGTTCGCACTTAAGTACGAACTTTAAATCTTGTGGCATATTTTCCGATGAAAGTCATAGTTTGTTTCGTCAATGAACAGTTGCTTGGATAGCGACTCGCCAGGAGTCTACATGCCATGATTAAGTCTCTCATCTCCTATAACCATATCATCCTATAACCATCAAAGTTGGGCAAACTGAAAGAATCGGAACAGCTTGTTATAGAAGTGATTCCCGAGATTCTCTTCAAGCACTGGATTCATAGATGGCTTGTTCGAGCCGTGGCGTGCAATTAACTGAAAAAAATTATAACGATCTATCCTCCTTTTTTCTTACATTTCACAGTTAAGGGAACTGAATTCTTTTTCGGCTTCTCTTAGACCAGTATATCCCACCGGGAGGCGCTCGCCACCACGTACTGGGATGCTTGATGATACTGCCATGTGCTCAAAATTTTGGATTCATTGCATTAAATTGAATAATTTTTTTACAAATTCAGTATGCATTTTATTTTTTTTTCATCAGATGATTGATTTCGAATGGAGTGCGAGAACATATTAAGAGTTTCATACAGTTGCCGGGATTTGAAAAGATTAGGAACCACAGTTCTATTCGAACGGAAGTAGGGCCAGGCTCTTGAATATCTATAATTTCCCAGACCATGGTGTAGTGCATTCTAAGCGATGTAGCAAAATGTTAAGTACTTCGTCATCACTCTCTAGTCATTACACTAACTGTAGGTGGTAAAAACCACTTTTTAAAGAAACATTAAGTTTAAAGTTATTTTCAGGATACCTGTATCTATTGTGATATTGATGGTTATTAAATGGTGAAGCATTAGCTATCATCGCTATGAAACGCCCTGCATTGGGTTACAATTGGTAATTATTTATCGTTTAATACGCTTCGTGGGGTAGCAGAAGCTACCAGACAGATAGGACAAGGGAAACAGTTTTTATTGCTAGCCCCTGAGTTCTTTCCAAAAAGTGCCATTGCATATGCAGTGCGTTATTTCAATCAAATTCTTAATTTGAATTCATACATCATTCTCTGCTGTCTTCAACTTGTCATGAGGTGCAGCGTTCCCAGCATGTGCGGTAAACAATTCCACATTATCTTCAGGGTTACCCTCACGGGTCCAGTACTCTTTGGCGCCGATGCTTTGGCTCCGATTTTTCTTTTTTGTTTGGCATCATGGTTTTTCGGTGCCATATATTCTTTTTAATTGCTGAATATTCTGGCGCTGTATGAATTTGAAAGAGGATATATGGACACAATAAAATTACTATAAAACCTTTTTATTTTAGATTAATATCTAAAAACTAACATGGAACTAGTTCCTCAATATGTAAAATGCGCTCGTCATTTTTCACATGCTTAAGAAGATAGCATCAACACCTCTATCGACTAAATTTATTCATTTAATGCATCTCGTGATTGAGCGTTAAACCACACAAATATTCTACCTGCTCTTTTTCTAACCAAACCTCACCAAACCTAACCTAACCATACCTAATCTAACCTTACCTAACCTAACAATACCTAACCTAACCTAAGCTAACCTAAATATTGGGCACACCCAAATATTCGGCGACAAAAAAATGCACGGCATAAAGAACAAAGCCCAAAAAAACGAGCCATGATCAAGTGCAATGCTTCTCGAAATATATACTGTATGTTGTGCGCGTTTGGTGTATTTGCGCGATCGATCGATCGCGCTGCGCGTTTGGTGGATCGTTAAAATTTTAAAATGGAAAACAAAAAACCAGTCCTTGCCTCCCCTAACCTGCCCGACATTAAACCCGAATATAGTCCAACTTACCCGAAATTACGGCCTACTACCTACAACATCCACCAAACGCGCAGCGCGATCGATCGATCGCGCAAATCCACCAAACGCGCGCAACATATACAGCATATCTTAAACAGAAAAATGAAGAGCAATGATACATACATATATACATATGTAACCAAGCGAAAAATCCGCTTGGCGTTTCTTGCTTTAGTAATGGCTCGAGTTACAGAATTACTTATTTTCATAATTCTGTTATTACTGTTTACATTCCTATAGAGGTAACTGAGATGGTGCAGCAACCTCTTCCACAGCTTTGTCCCCTTCACTTAACCAGCAATGATTGCTTTAAGCACAAAATTTAAACGGCAAACATACAGTCCTCATTGAATCTTTAAGTGTGAAATGATTTACTTCAGAAATTTGGTCTGACGCCCTAGAACTATGTATTTTCAAGCAATGTTATTGAACCAGGGAAGCAGCAGGGAAAGTAAATTTTACTCTAAAAGATTATTTTGTTCATAAAGCAGTGGTAATTTCCATAACATTATTACACTGGTACCTCTTTAACTTCTACAGCGATTCTAATCACGCTTCCACCTCTCATGCGCGCATTTGAGCAAACGCATCTGACCTTTTTGTATAGATTAAGGTACTATTAATGGATTTTACCCCTGCTTCATCTCCTAGTACACCGCATTAAATACTCATACACGTACAAGTTGTGGTAGCGTGGTCAGGGCCTTGTGCTCACTGTTTCAGACTTTGAGATTTATATCTTGACTAAGGAGGTGTCTTAACGTGCTCAGTACTGTAGTTTTAACTTCTCTAACTAACCTAATCAACTGGTGCTCTGCTCTTCATGAGTTTGCCTTGGAACCGGTTGGATGCCGTACAAGCCAGTATTCTCGTTCCTTTTTTCCATCATATGTAAAAGTTTGGAATGGTATTGATGAAGTTTTGCCTTTGCTGGGGCGATTATCGGCAGCTGTAAGCAAGCTGTAAACAGAGCAATTCTGTGATTTCTCATCTTCTTTTTCTAATATTTTCCTAACGATAATCTTGAGACAAAATTACCAATATAAGAGCTTAAGAACCGTTAGATATTCTAACTGAGTCACCATGTCGCTATAAAGCCTTCTTATCCTGGGAGAATTCTGAACACATCGACGAAGTGTCACGGAGTGAAGGTAAATTGTCTGGACACAGATAATTCGATGGACTTTGTAAAATTTTTGCTTAACTCAGCAAATAGGAGGGAGGCTGAGCACACGACAATTCCACTGCAGCAATTATTAGAGCTAAACGTGTATTTCCAAGCTGTGTGTGCCACTAGAATGTGTTTTATCATAGTATAAAATACGCACTCTGCAGCAGGGACTAGCATTTTATTGTCTGCAGTGCAGGCTGTCGAGTCTCTCGAGAGTAAATTTTGTTCTTCTCATTAGCTCGTTTCTCGCATTTATAAATCAGCGCAGTAGGGTGAATAGCTGCATACACTCATGGTGCTGTATATTATTATGGTAATGATAGTGAAGGTATAATGCTGGCGAGACCTCACGGAAGATTTATGAAGGTGCCAGAGAATGCATCACAAACGCAACTTTCCAGTGAACTTGTAGCTCGTACACCAATTAATTACTTGAGTATTTTCCAAGGGGAACCTAGATTCCGGCTTTCATGTTGTGTAACTGGGAAATGAGCGAGTTGACCATGCGGTCATAAGTTGAGCATGCAACAGATTTGTATAATGTGCACCGGATATGCAGTATTAGTGCGCGAGTACTGAATAATCACAAAAGGCTAAGTATGAAAGTTGTTAACATGATTCTTGCGTTACAATGAAAGTAACACCTTCGAATGAATAAAAACCTTTAAGGCCATAGTCGGTAATTCAAAGTTTGGTACAAATCTGAAGAAGCTGTGTTTTTTCTTTCGCCACATTATGTCACTCATGTGATCTTAAATAAAAAACATAAAATCTTGAATGTTTACGAGAACCTTTATAAAATAAACACGAGGGTCGACCAAATTCTAAACAAATTAACGTTCCGGGAAGTTTTCAAATCATCAAAATTTTGGAAAAAACTAAACAAACAAAGATCATGTATTTATCATGAGGAACGTTTTTTATTTATATGTAAGGAAACTATGTCTAATGTGTTGACAATACGGAGTCTCAGATGCGAATGACTGAAGTTGCTCTTATGATTGAAAAACTTCCTGATACGTTCATTTTTTTTTTAATTTGGTCGACCCTTGTGTTTATTTTGCAAAGTAAACCAAATATATAAACAAATACCTACACTGAGAGTTCGTTGGGACTTCGAGCCGAGGACTGAAATAGAACTCGGCGCAACCGTAAAAGCAGGTTTGCGGTACACGAGGTATGAACCGCAGCCGCTGCAGTGAGGGATGAACTTGTGGCGGTTAGGCCGGGCGCACATTGAGCAGGGCAGAGGCACAGAGCAGGGCAGAAAACTGTGCCTCACTGGTTCTCACCTCAGCGCGCATATTGACTCACAGGACATCACAGCACAGCTACAGACCTGTGTCTGCCTGAGCGACACAATCGTTCGAACACAGTTTATTGCTCCACGTGCCGCACAGCTTGATAGCAACTCACTCACTTGGTGCTCACAGTGTCATCCACGGAGCAATTCATACAGGCTGTTCGCCACCAAAGGGTGCTGTATGGCACTAGTCATCCTGATTATATGAGAGGAACTTATAAGGACAAGTTATGGGCTCACATTACTTCGAGTCTACAATTAAAAGAGGTGAGTTTGGGATTCTCACTTCTTTCTCATCCCCTTTTCTCTAGTAAACTTCTAATATGATCTTTATTTAAAAAAAAAGGATATAAAACTATATCTCCACATCATTATAGTTTTTTTTTGCAACAGCCATGATCAACACTGCCGCACAGGACGACAGACTGCGTCTCAATGTGCGCTCCACGCCTGTGCTGCGCTGCCCTGTTTCCAGGCGTTTGCTCTGTTGTGAGAATCTCTGTTTGAAGAGTCTTTTGCACCTGATAACGCTGTGGAGAGAGCGTTGCTGGTCACGCGTCGTAAGCTGAGACTGCTTCCTTACCTTGATAATTCTTCGGATGAGGCCCAGGTACAGGAAATTGATTATACATTGCTTGCTAATATTGAAGATAATATTTATGATAAGAGTAATAAATGTTATAAAGCAGCTGCTGTCTTTCATATAAAAGACTAGGGATTTGTCATGCCCATCCTTCCCCTGAACTACCAAGACTCATTTATCATTGTAAAAAGGGGGAGGGAGGAAGCAGGAGAACACGATTTACAAATATCTGCAATGACGAGAAGATGCATTTAAAATCAATGTGTATTTCTGTTTTCATTTGCTTCAGCAGTTCTCCTATTTCCCTTGTGAATGCCACAGGTTTATCGATGCATGACACTCTTAACTTTCTCAGCTGCTGAACCAGCCCACTCGTGATTCATTGTCTAATGCCCATGCCCCACGCTATCCAAAAGAACGAGTATCCGAGTTTTGCGCGCGAAATCGACGTCTAAAAACCTTCACACTCTCGGTAAAATGCTGTGACGGAGCATGCAGCACTTTGGCGCTCGATACACTGGGTAAGCGCGCGAAAATCTGTCTACAAGCCGTCAAGAGACATCTATCGGCTGGTGGAGCGTTCAGTTCGCTTTTGGAGCCACAACGGGTTTCTTATTTTGAAAAGATTTTATTACAGAATTGGACTTAATATTACTTTTGGAGGCATTGGGTAGCATCTAGTATGTTATTATGCTTGTCAGATGTATTTTTGTCGTGGTGCTTACTCCGTAGCTATGACAACGTCTATTGAATGAACGGAGCTCGAAGTTTTTTGGCCAACGGACCGTTTTTACGTGTGAATAGGGAGGTGCATTTTGTGCAAAAAATTTTGTGCATTCGCTAGAGTTTCCTCAGCTTTTTAGCATGTGTCACAGCTTTAAGACAGAATTGGCTTTATTGAGAAACTGCACGTTAGCTAGCGTCGGGCACCGGAGATTGTTGTTAGTTCAATTTGTTGAGGTGTCCAAAGGCGTGTTCACACGCCCGTCAAATGAACGTGCTTTTTCAACTCACAGTCCGATTCGAGGTATTAAGCAATGAAAACCTCCCTCGGAAAAATATATAAATTATTATTATCATCTCCGTCAAGGAGGCTATGTTTTTGTCGTGTTTGACTGTCAGTCTCTTTGTCTGTCTGTTTTATGTTTGTCTATCTCTTTGTCTGTCTCAGAGATAACTCAAAAAGTTATGAACGGATCTTTACAGATTTGCAGGATTGTTAGGTATGTAAACAATAACAGATGATTAACTTTTGGCGGAAA
>LQNS02007216.1:22413446-22425216 GCA_001587735.2 Parhyale hawaiensis
TGTTAGTACGATAACTCAAAAAGTTCTCAATGAATCTTTATGAAATTTGCAGGTGTTGTTAGTAATGTTAAGAGACATAAATGATTCAATTTTGGTGCATATCGGTGGGTCCGTTTGTGTGTTTGACTTATGTTTGTCACAATGTTTGCTGGCAGCACAACTCAAAAGTTACGTACGGATCTCCAAGAAAATTACAGAAAGTGTTAATACTATTAAAAAGCACAAATGATTAGCTTTTGCTGTTGATATAAAGAAAACAATTGTTTGAGAGCCAATTTGATTTTTTCGTTTTAGTAGCCATGCTTGGCGGGGGTATGTGCTCTAAGAGTGCACTAGTTATTATTAATATTATTATTGTGTCCATTTAAGTGGAAAAAAGTTCGCAGCAATCTAAGCTCTAATAATATTCACTCCACATCGTCAGAGAAATCGGACATTTAATAATTGTATCAGTGACACCTGCTTGACCAACTGGCTCGGCCGCCGAAATACGGGTTCAGTCTATGAGAAAACACGCAATTGTGTTTATAACAGCGAAAAAACATTCGGACACTGCATGCTAGAATACACATTTATTTAATTATGTTGTGAACCGGCCTTTAAAATATTTAGTGTCTAAACAAATTCTTTTTCCAGTTAATGAAATGGAAATTACAGAAAATCTTGTTTTATAAGCGTTCGTGAAAGAAATATCCGGTAGGGGTTGAACTTAACCCAGGACTTCTCCACTCCGCGGCTCAAAAAAAAAAAATGTCCGACATCCATCTAAAAATCTCTCAAATTCTTAGAAACTTTTATCTCTGATGAGAACGATTTTTGGAGCACTGTTTATCTTACATCAGTCCCAAGTTCTCCTCAGAATCAAGAAAATAAATTTAACTTGTCTCATCCGGTCATTATTCATCCCCCGTTAGCAACTGAAATTCTACTTACTCAAGAAATTACAAGTAAACTAAAGGCTCAGTGGAGTCTATTTAGACTTCAGCATCTGATGCCGGGACCACACTATGCAGTTGTACGTTCAATTTATGAGCAGACGTTGTCACGGGCTGGTAAGTCTGCACGTATCCTGTTTTTCAAATCCCATTTTGCTTCCGTCTTTCATGTTACTGCCACTTCTGTTCTTTCGTACACTGTTCTTTCCTCATGTTTTTCTCCCTTGTTCTTTGCTACTGTTTTCCCCTACTATTCTGTCCTAAATGTTCTTTCCTACTGTTCTTTCCTTTTTTTGCAGACGTGATTTTAACGTGGGTAGGATTCGCAGTTGTTATGGTTGGTGGCCTGCTGTGTAAAGTATTTTGGAAACGTAAATTTAGCGAAATGGCTTAATTTATATGATTATTCAAACCTGTGCCCAGCAGCCAACGAATAACCTTGACTCGGAACCGGTCTTCTCCCGTCATTGTGTAGGGGAAATTGGGCGACCAGATGTGCTGCAAAACACTCCTGCGGGTTTTACATTTTCTATACAGCAACTAATTTATTGTTAGTGCGATGATAGCATCTTGGATCTAGGCTTACTGCTCACAGAAATGCTTATTTCATATGTTGTTGCTCACGCGGTAAGTAAATTTCGTTCTTTACGATCTACTCAAATGAAGCAGCATTTGGGCTATAGGGCTAGGCTAGTTGAGCTCGCCCATCCTATATTATGGGGTGCCGCCCCCCGCGAGACCCCTGTAGGTTGCCTTGATTAAATTTTCACGGCATTTTTTCCTTCGTGCCCACTTTGCATTTTTCCTCTTCATATTACGACTGATGGTACTTTTCTTCGTGTTTCCTCTTCTTTCTCGGCCTGCTGATCTCATGCGCGCTGCTCCTGTGTGGGAATGCCCTCGTGCATGGGTTATAATTATATTGCTTTGCGCATGCTGCGTCGTTTCTTTTTCCTTTGTGAGATCGCCTTTGTGGGGGAAGCGAAGGCTTCAACTTCTTAATAATGAATGAAGATTATTTTCAGGTACCGCACGAGCGGCACCAAAGTATCTGTGATAACAGAACTTGAATATTTGCCTTACGAAGGCAGTAACGGCGTCGGTATCGAGTGGGAATGGAAGTGAATAGTTGGCCCATGACGTGTTGCGCTTATCCTATTGTTAATAATCAGTACACTTAAATGCAGGAGTATTGAATTTACTGTTTATGGCTCGTGTGAATTGATTAGTCGACGGATATTTTACTTGGGTTTTTCTCACTTTCTTCAGGCTTGTAGTTTTTCTTACGCTATCCCATTATCGGACTCTCAGGACTCGTAAGAGACCCTTCTAAGGTTACTTGGAAGACTCTTAGTCTCTGAAGTGACTGTTCTCTCTTTGGCTGTTATTATACCACAAATCAGTTGTGGAATCTCTTCAAAGAATTGGTTGCTTTTTCATTCTTTGATGATAAAATCAGTCAATATACTAAACGTAAAATGAAAATTGATATCACAACAGCACTAGAGCCGGATCCGCTTAAGGCAACTCTAGTAGATACTGACAGCATAGTCAACAAGAAGCCTGAAGATTTTGTTACTACTAACACAATATCTTCCTTGAAATTGTTGGATTAATTCTTTTTTTGAGCCAACCGGTAGAAGATTGGTCTTCAGAAGAAAGCTTTTTAATTGCAAAAAATGTGGAAAATCTCGTGAAAGTTACCAATGATAATACAGAAAGATAAAATTCATAGCAGAAACAATATTTGTTGTCAAATTACAATGAGAAACATCCAGATAAAACAAAGAAAACCCATATGTCTCACCACATAGTAATATTCTACTTCAACAGATGTCGAAGCAGTTGAGTCTGAGTTAGCTTCTAGTTCATAAATTCTCTGTTTAGTTTGATTCTATATTTGTTAAATAAAAGCGTTTGAAACAGCAGAGACCTTGATTGTTTTATCCTTGCATAATCAAACCGGACACCTAAAAACACAGCGTTTTCTAAATTTCCTAAAAGCAGAATTAGTGAAGTGAACATTGTTACATTTATAACGTAATAACAAGAACAGAACCTTTCTAAAACTAATTACATCATAATTTCGGAAGTAAAACTTGAAAAAAACAGAATTTTTAGATCAAAAACACCATTTGTATAATCAAGCCGCGCCCACTGTATATAGAGCACCATTCCACAACAGATTGAGCCTTAGCATGGCCTGCAGCAGTGTAGCGCTGCTCAGGTTCAGCCCTTTGATGGCAGATCCTGTAAAACTTCAATATAAACTCAAGCATAGACTGCACCGCAACTTGACGCTCCACTGACCATAGTTTTGCCAGGACGATACAGTACGCGGCGCTCACGTAACAACGTTCATTGCCACTAGCAGCCTAAAAGCTACTCAATTAATCCGTTTACGTAGCCGCGACACGTACGGCTTCAGCTCGCGTAAAATTTAGCCGTAAAAAAGTTGTCGAATACCTCAGTCGCTACTGCAATTTTTGCGACATAGGCTAGCAAGTGGCAATGGTGAACTTTCTACTATCGCGCCTCATTGTCTTCATTTCAAGTTCACAATGATCTGTATTTAAAAATTTGTGAACGATATTCATAGTCATAGACTTCAAGCTGAAGTCGGGGCCACGCCTACGCAGCCCGATTAGATGAGTTGTCTCTAGGCTGCTAGCTCTAGGCTATGTTTGGTATTGAGGCATTCACTAATTATTGCTAAACTTAGGCATGTCTTAAAACTTACATCAATAAAATAAATGAACAGAAGTATGAGGAACTATACCTAAACATGGAAATGAATAAGTTTTGTATACAAAACAGACAAAAATATTCCTACAAACACAAGGTATTCCTTTCTGTGTTTAGGCTAGTCGACTTTGAGTGCAGGCCAAGTGATATATTACTGAGATACTAACCTTCATTACACTGTAGAAGTTTCCTTCTAACTTTTGATACTTTCCCTGTCATTGCAGTAAGTTCCTTTTTGCCTGTTTTGTCCGCAGTCACCCCGGCGTCCGAAGTCACCCCGTTTTACGGTAGTTCCGAAACAGCGGGCATCTGACCTCTTGTGAGCGGTGACGAAACTTCCAAATTAGAATGTTGCCTACGGCGTGTACCTTTCGCGTTTCTTCCTCTATATCCTAGTTTTCACGAAAATTATAGGTAATTTTAGGACCCAGGTAAAAGAAGCTGTCCACACATGTAAGATCGATACCATGGAATCCGTTTACTTAGTCGCGGCACGGCTCCAGCTTGGGCAATACTTCACTGCATAAAACAAATGGTTAAAAAATTTAGCCCCTAATGCAATTTTTTCTCTATAACATGTGCCAATGGCAAACTTTCATGTAACGCTCCTATTTGTGAGCCGGTTATATCCATAAAGATTGATATTTTACGCATTAGATCACGATGGTCAATAATGTGTCATGCTGAAGTCACGGCCACGACTACTCCGTCGGATGAGTTGAGTTGCTTCTAGGCTGCTAGCACCGACAAAAGTTGCTACGCGAGCATCGGGATTAATACTGCACATCTTATATTGACGATTTCAGCAACAGCAACTGTCATTATGGTAACGATATCCGACTTATATCTCCTTAGTAAAATTTAGAGAGTAATGAATATCGGTAACGCACCGGTTATTATAAAGAAGCAGTAAGTAATGGCAACGGCCACCGATATTGTGTTACGGTGCTCCTTACTGCTGATGTCCCATGACGGCAAGTCTGTTTATGCAATAATAAAACAATAATTTGATATCGCAAATTCCATAGTTCACGTGAAGCTCGTTCAACATGCCATTGCTGCGTCACTTCTTCCCTATGGAAGACTCCATCTGCCTCATGAAATCGCAGTGGTTTCGCCTTTAGCTTTGCTATAAATGACTTTGAATATTTTGAAAACTGAGCAATTTACTATGGGTCAATGCAAAACTTTTTGCAGGATTAAAAATTCATATCCATCTAGGGACGAATAGAGTTGGCTCTACTCGACGTCGACTCCGAGATTGTATGCATCAACTAGAGCACTCTGGGAGCGCATACCTCCGCCAAGCGCGGCAACGGTAGCAAAAAATTCAAATTAGCTCTGAATCATAATTTTCTTTGCACAAACTTCAATATCTGATAATTTGTGCCTGTTGATAGTAATAACAGCTTGTGCAATTTTCTTGAAGATCCGTTCATAACATTTCGAGCTATACTGATAACAGACGTTTTGACAAACATGAGTCAAACATACAAACGAACAAGCTGATGTGCACCAAAATTCAATCATTTATTTTTTTTAGCATTACCAACAACCGCTATCAATTTCATAAAGATCCATTCATTATTATTATTTTTTTTAGTTATTGTGCTAACAAAAATAAAATTAAAATTAGTGACAAGCGAGCGAACGAACAAATGGATCATTACCAAAACTTGTTCATTTACTCTTTGTTATATATCTAACTACTCATGTTAATTTCATATAAATCCCTTCATAACTTTTTGAGTTATGGCATTGAGAAAAATGGGGAAGACAACAAACAAGCGGGTGGACATATCTTCACCAAAATTGATCATCTGTTCGTCCTAACATATCTACCCAATCCCTGTAAACTTCATCCAAACACGACGAAAACATATCCTCTTTGGCGGATGTAATCACTGCATAGCATCCTACTGCTGGACACTATAGGTCGAAAGTATTGACCCAGCACTTTTCAACTTATACCTTCTGTATACAATGAAGAAATAGTTAATGGCAGTTATGCCATAATTAGACAGGCTTCTGACATATGAATACAGTGCAGTGTTACCAAGCTGACCGTACAAATATCAACTAAAATAGTACAAAAATCTTTAGTGTTTCTTAAAGTTCGCACCACAACAAACAGTCTTGCCCGTTTTCTTTGACATTAACGAATGAAATTTACATAAATGGTTAGTTCTACCAATTTGAATGACTAAATAAGTATATGTTTACCGTTCTATACCTTTTACAGTTCTATCTGATCCAAATGAAATTATATTTGATCCGGATGAAATTGAATTTGATCCAATTGTAATTAATTTTGATCCAAATTAAATGAAATTGATCCAATTGAAATTGAATTTGATCCAAATGAAATTAAAATTGATCCCAATGAAATGGAATTTGATCCCAGTGAAATTGAATTTGATCCAAGTGAAATTGAATTTGATCAAAGGAACTATATATTATTTGATTAGGGTAAAATATTGCTTGACCCAGGTGAAATATGTATTAGATGATTAAATGAAATATTGACTATTTGCAGGATGTGAAATTGAATTTTCTGCAATTTAATTTAATTCAAAGAAAATATTATTTGACTTGGCTAAAAATAAATATGGCCAAGATTCTATACATTCGTATTCACATTTCCTATCATATATATTTATACCAAAAAAGTTTATAATAAAATTTTTGACGAAGATCAATTTTCGGCTAATGCTTAATTTCAATTTATTGAAGTAAATAACACCAGAGTCAACAAAATTTATTTTATTTATTTACCAGACCTTTTCCTCTGATTTGGAGGGTGGCCGACGATAAGTCACTGTATCTATCTTAGTCTTACGGGGTGGGGAGACGTGCACCGAGCCACACGGGGTACGTAACACGGCAGTGCGAGTTTATTAGCAATCCATTTGTAAGCCGTTATCAGGTTGATTCCAAGAGTTTTGGCGAGGGGTTTCCAATCTTTTTCTTCTTTGTAGGCATCGCAGTCTCTCTTTCTGTCATCTGCCGATATCTTCTTCTATTTCATGCTCACAGACGGTTGAAAAAATGCTAAATATAGTTGAAAAACCTGTAAACTTGGGCCGTCCATGCAGAGTACTGGTATCAAGTATAATATCTTTATAATTTTTCCCCTTATATTGGGTAATACTTTATGGATTTTTCAAATTTTTCTTGCACTTACTTCCACCAGAGACTTTTTTTTTGTATGATCAAATTCAATTTCAATTGGATCAACTTCAATTTCATTCGGATCAAATATTATTACAATTGGATCGAATTCAATTTCATTTGGATCAAATTTAATTTCATTTGGATCAAATTTAATTTCATTTGGATCAAATTTAATTTCATTTGGATCAAATATTACTTCATTTGGATCAAATTCAATTACATTTATATGAAATATAATTTCATTTGGATCAAATATTATATCATTTGAATGAAATTCAATTTCATTTGGATCAAATATTATTTCATTTGGATCAAATAGAACTGTAAAAGGTATATACCTGTCTTTACAAATTTAAAATTACAGTAAAGATTTTAGAAAAATACAGTCTCCTAATACTTTTCTCCAGTACTCTAGAGAACGAGATACGAGATAAATCAGAGCCAGCTCATGAAAAATATGGAATTGGAGCAATATTTGCTTGGAGTTAGATTAATAAAAAAATTGTTTTGCTATTTACCTCTTAACGACGTCATTATCAATGAACGGGTCACCGCCCCTTCGGGGCCCCTCTGTGCTCGCCGCGAATAGAGACCAATCTGCTGTATCTCTTATAGTTACAGATTACGTGCACTACGTACGTGTATGTATGCATGTGTTTCGTGACATAACCGTCATATATTGTCGGGCGTTATAGTGATTTTGTATTATTTTTGGCATTTCTACAATCGGTTATCATCCCCTAGAGATGATTCACTATGATAAATCAGTGTTTCTTGCTCATGAAAAAATATCTGACGCAATCTGCAATATAATAAATACCGATATGTATCTATCTGTTTGCTTATTTATTTACCCATTTTCTGTCACTCTTTGACAAACCAGACAGGCGGAAATTAGCCCAGGTTGGAGGCTCTGATCGTCCTCTCAATTTCCATTGAAAACTGATAGGTAGAAAGTAGGCCAGGTTGAAGATGATGTCAAACGTAGGTATATCTGAATGTAGTTCTTTCTTTGCCTTCGTTGAAGTCCACTCGATGCAGATACATTCAGCGTCTCAAAGCAATATCTTGCGTCTTGATTTGTACTCTCTTCTGAGGAGTCCTTCATCCAAACTTGAACTGCTGATGCTGTCGCTGACAACATACCTAATGAACGAAGAAAAGAGTAATATATTCTTCAGCGATCAACAGGGGGTAAACGCCATGAGCATTTCTTCTTAGCAAATAAGTTTTTTTTTCATTTCGGGTTCATATTAATTGGGAGCGATATCGACTACGAGCTAAGAAAGCATTGCATTACAAGATATGGGAATTACCCGATTGCCGAGCTAACTATTTCCGAACAAACAGCTATTATTTGAAGGCATTATTATTTTCACCTATCCAATAGTAGCTGTTTTTTCGGAAATAGAGTTAATTGGCATTAAGCAAATCCCCACTATCTAGTTTCGGCCTGCACGTCTTATCGAACACAAAATTTGATACCACTGACAACGTGGCAGCTAAGTATATATTCACCCAAGGTGGGTATCTTTGTTACGCTTTGAATCATGGAAGCTAATGCCAAAGTAAAATTGATGCCACTATTATTTATCTAATCAGGGACAGTTGAAATACTTCATACAATGAAGATATTGAAAGCTGAATCTGATTTTACGAGTCTCGAGCTACGAGTATTATCAAAGTCCAATTACTACAGATAGTTATGTCAGCTCTAAGCGAATACCCTTTCGCAAAATCTCAGCAAATCAGCGACCACCGTGACGCCATCGCATTCAATCAGTGACCGTCGTAATTGGCGTCAAATTCAGCCAATGGGCGACTGCCACGTCACTATGCTTGTGTAAACAAATGAGGCCTCGAGCGGCTCGTTGTACAGTACTGAAGTATACCAGAAAGACCATCCCTCCAATTGTTTATCATTCATTATTCCAAATTTGAACTACCCATACACTTAATCACACAAGTAAAGGAAAATAATAGACCATAGATTTGATGTATTGCATAGCATCTTGATTGCCAGCACCATAAAAACAACTGAGGATATCAATCGAAAATGTTTGCCTAAGTTGAAGCGAATGCTTTGCGCGAAATAAAATGATTTGCATGGGTTTGAAAAAATAAAATTAGACAATTTTCATTCAATAAGAATGCTTTGCATCTCAAGAGGTTATAAAGTAGAATGTTATAAACAGATGAAAAGTACAATAAACTGCAATTGATGAATTTTACCACCGTTTATATAATAAAAAATCTCGACACACACTTCACCTCTTGCACACACGACGCCATGTAGGAAATTACCCAAGATGCCTCTGTCTTGGGAATACCCAGGATGCCCCGTTGCAAACGGAGGGACGCTATTAGCTGATACATTTTTGTGTAACGCCACTACCGTATGCTTCAACTGCAGGTGCTGCAGGCTCTATTGTCTGACATAACTATCTGTAATAAATGAACTGTTGTATTATCTTCTCCATATAGTTGGCAAGGCATAGGGCGACCTTACGTATGAATGCACTTCTTGCAGCACTGAAAATATCTGACGCTTCCATCGGCACTCTTATCAAAAGCTTCTAATGGGAGGGGCAAGCCTAAGCTCTCTCTGGGCGAGTACACACGTGACTTGTCACGTGACTGGAGTTGGCGTTTGGGGTCATGCAAATTGGCTCAGAAACCATGAATTTCTTTGTATCAACTCCAACACCTGATCATCTGTGCCTTTCGGTAGTAATAACAGCTTGTGCAATTTTCTTGAAGATCCGTTCATAGATTTTTCAGTTATGCAGCTAACAAACGTTACACAAACATGAGTCAAACATACAAACAAACGAAAACATAACCGACGAAAACATAACCTCCTTGGCCGAGGCAGAAACTTATCAAAATTCGAGCTCAGGACTTCTTCCTCTACAGGCTGCATGAGGCAATACCGCTCTTTGATTGGATATGCAACTCAGCCAGTTCAAGGGAAAAGCTTACTTAAATTAAAACGTTCCCGTAGGGTAAATAGAGAGGGTGCACTTCTCTATTAGAACCTGTTTCACTCTCATTCATCTTGATCCGTAGTTTGTTCCCACAGATGATTTCGTTGAATTAACAGCTATTCTTCCAACTTTGATCAAATTGCCGACGAAACATTTTTCAATAAACAAAAACACTATCGGACAAATATGACACACTAGGTTATCTATGATACCCAATCGAATTATTCTCTTTTTCAGTGGTGTTGCTGAACTGCCTGCAGAAGTAGCTTATTTTTTACACATCTGAGAAAGAAAATGAGAGTGTCGCTTGTGAGTAATTATGAAACCGTGAAACCTCATCTACATCAACTTTAAAGTTGACAGCTGTACGAAGGAAAGCATGGTTAATGAAGCAGAATCAATACAAATTCTTTGCTGTCATTTCTGACAGCGTGGGCACACTAGTTATAGTAAGCATTTTTGTTTGACGTGTTTTGTTTAATTAGTAAGTGTTTTGTTGAAGATTTTTTGTAAGCCTCAAGGTTTACTTGAGAAAGACCCGATTTCAGGAGGCAAACAAGTATAGTGTAGTTTGTGGTTAAGTATGGACGTATATTTTCAAAAATAAATATATTTTAACGTGTGAACGCACATGAAATATATCATTGGATATTAGCTCTAAATCACCAATATTCGCATGATACGTTTCCAAAAACAAGGTTCCACGCCCTCTATATGCTTACCACTAAATCAAAACACTTAGGTCAGGCATTATCTTTGAAAAAAAGTTAGCAATCTACTGCATATAAGAACGATCTGTGAGTCGCTATATATTTCATAAAAACACGATTGTGTATAACTGAGCTTTATCATTCATTATAATTGTTAAATGCCGTTCTAATAAGTCGAAATTTAACCTGTGCTAACGCTAATTTTCACCTGGAAACCACGTTGACCTCTGGGCCAGGTTAACGGAGAAATGAGACTTAAACGCAGATGAATCAACATTCAATGGTCGGTATAAAAACAGTTAGGCCCTATTTACGCTATTAGTTGCTGAAATGATAATTTATAGACATCATTGTCTGTTAAAGTGTCATTAAAGAATAATTTGTGGTCTCTCTTCTAAAAAAAAATAGCAAATAATAACTTCTATAAGATAGCTCGGGCTGAGTATTTGGTAGTGGAATTTGCGTCGTTCTTGTTGTTATTACGAATTTCGACGGTGGGTAACTCAACATAATAAAACTGCACTTAGTCAATAAAAGCTCTACTGATCCAACTGATCTAAGCATTTTTCTAAGATGTCTACGTTGCTTCGTCAGTCTCACATGAACTCTTGAGATCGTACCCGGATTGTACAGTACAGAAGATACGACAAGGTAATATGAAATTTCGTGTAAAAAATATACTAAGCTTATCCTCTGTCTAAGCTTTAATACAATATAAACAGTGGCCTCTTTACAGTTTTGCAGTACAACACTCAAGAATTTTTATTCGACTAGCACTGTTTGAAGGTGCATAAATAGGCAGTGTAAGGGTTTAAAATAATGGATCTTTGTCCATCATCGCAGTTGTTTGGCATCATAAAATTAATGTAGTTATTTTATGCTTGTATATTCAGTGCAGTATTTATTGTTGGGGTTTGCGTGACTACATGTCATTCAGTGAAATATAGCTGACTGTGAGCGAAAGAAATAATAAAAGTGTATTTTTGGTGAATACTGGAACGTAGATATAGGAACAGTAATCTCTTCTAGATCAAAGTCCTGGAAGAAGTAGGCTGTCTTGAGTAGTTTACTTCAACTTTTTTTTTTTTGCCGTATTTACTAGTGGCACCAGTGATTACGGTTAAATTTAATCTTTCCAATTAAATTGCTCAGTAATGTTCGTTTTATATAATTTTCATGCAGTGTTTAAAATTTCACTCAATGGTACTTCAGTTCTTGA
>LQNS02007216.1:22456060-22488353 GCA_001587735.2 Parhyale hawaiensis
CTTGAGGACTGTTGACGTGTTTGTTGGCGAACTTCAACCTTGCAACTTTGTTCTTCTTACTGATTAGCGGTTTCTTTTGAGGCCAACGTGCACGAAGACCAATCTCATTCAGTCGCCGTGATACAGTGAATTTGGAGATGGTTTCGTCATTAGTATCATTCATTTGCCTAAAAATAGAAGAGGCAGTAGCAAAACGGTCCTTTAATGCTGTACGTTGGATGATCCTATCCAGCCTAGCAGAAGTTTTTCTGGGCCTCCCACGTTTCCGAGCACTCGAAACACGTCCAAGAACTTCATAGTCTTTCACAATTCTTCCAACAATACTCTTTGAACGATTTACCTGTTCTGCGATTGCCCTGATGCTGAGAATTTGTTTGTGTATATTAACAATTTTCATGCGTAAAGATTTATCAACTTTTTCCCGGGTAGCCATGCTAGCAGTACTTGCAATGTTTACATATGACGTAGGCAGTCTTCTTCTTCGGAAACGCAAGAAAATGGGGTTACTGAAGATTTAAATTACAATATTTGTCAAGTGTCCCTTAATTCTACTCACACTAAATTCATAATTATAAGTTAAATATACATAACTTTTTTCTTATCCTTCGGATCGTAATAAAGTCTTAGCTTATTATTAGGTATCCCAATACCTCTTTTGTGTTAAAATTTCAGCGTTGAACCTTTTACAGTTTTTGAGATATGAATTTTTTTATTTTTGTCTCTTAATTATGCTCGCAACTGTATTTTGCATATTGGCATGTCAATGCCTACATCTTCCACTGCAAGGATGATGCAGTAAGAGTAACAGAATGAAGAGCTATAAACATAGCGTGGAGGTGAGAGGAAAAAAGTAGGGGTAAAGAGAAGTAAGTCTCTAAGGCTAGGGGAGCACGAGAGGTTTTCAGCCGCTCAACCGCTGCGGCTGTTTAGCCGCATATTATAGAATACACTACTTGGAATGGAACTGAGGGCATTAGCGGTTAAATAGCAGCTACTGTTCAAAAAATGCAACCTGCTCTAATATGTAGGCAGTGCGGTTGCGGCGTGCTTACCGCTGTCAAATATGAAACAAGTAGAAACGTGCAGCAAAGAGTGCATGCGAGGTTAAACTGCCGCTTCTATGATGAGGCCCAGAGTTCTTCTCAGTGAAAATTTGGAGATTGTACGAGGAGGATGTCGTCTCTGAACGCGGAATATTTTGACAGTGATGAGGTCATACAAGTAATCGAGAAAAGACCCGCAATTTAAAAAAAAAATTGGAAAAGTGCTCTGATCAAACTATAAAGGATAAACTATGGACTAAAGTGTGTGAGGCTATGCAAGATGACTGGGAAGAGATGGAAGATGAGGAGAAAAGAACACCAGGTAAGAGATGCATTTCAAATTTTTATTTTATTCTACGCAGGAGAAGTGAAAGTTTCATGTTCTTTTACAACACATCCTTTTAAAGAACTTCTAGTTCCAATTGGTTCTATATCGTCTAAATTGCAGGCATACGTTGTATCGTCGAATTGAATGCCATCCCTTTTCCAAACAAAATTATGTAGAATGCAGCATGTTTTGACAATATCATCTCAAAAATAAAGGAGATACATTTAGAAGACGGTGAAATATTCGTCATTTATTTGCCAGTAACCCAAATGAACATTCCATCATTCTCCTGGCCCTAGTTAATCTATAGTTAAATATGCGACTGGGAATATGCCTAATGACGTAAACAGACAGAACGTACCATTTTGCACAATTGGAGATGAAGGTTTTGCATTGTCAGGGAATATCTTTCGACCATTCCCCCACAAAAATTTGTCTATTCCCAGTCGCATATTTAACTAAGGATTAACTAGCCAGGAAAATGGTGGAATGTTGATTTGGGATACGGGCAAATAAATGGAGAGAATTTCATCGTCCTCTAAATGTAACTCCTTAATTTTGTGGTGATATTGTTGAAAGATGCTGCATTCACCATAAGTTTGTTTGTAAAGGGATGGCATTCAATTCGACGATAAAACGTATGCCTGTAATTTGGATGATATAGAACCAATTGGAACTAGAAGTTCTTGGTAAGGAACCGATGTAAGAATATTAAAAAAAACATTTCACTTCTCCTGCAAGATCTGTGCCTTGGCATTATGATAAAATTTAGAATTCACGAAAGTTGTTAGCTTGAGAATAAGGACAATTTCATATATGTACGTCCATAAAGTGCTTGTTGGTACTATATCTTGTCAGATGTCCATGCCTATATGTACTATGTATATTGCGTTTATGTAATATGTTGAATGATATAAACATTTGAAATTAATCTCCTACCTATTTTTATTTTCTCCTCTTCTTCCATCTCCTCCCAGTCACTTTGCATAGCCTCATATACTTTAGTCCATAGTTTATCCATCATAGTTTTATCACAGCACTCTTTAAATTTTTTATCAAAAATTGCGGGTCTTTTCTCGATTACTTGTATGACCTCATCACTGTCAAAATATTCCGCGTTCAGAGACGACATGCTCCTCGCACAATCTACAAATTTTAACTGGAAAGAACTCTGGGCCTCATCATAGAAGCGGCAGTTTAACCTCTCATGGACTCACCGATACACGTTTCATCTTGTTTCATATTTGACAGCGGTAAGCACGCCGCAACCGCACCGCCTACAAAATGCAGCAGGTTGCGATTTTAAAACAGTAGCTGCTATTTAACCGCTAATGCACTCAGTTCCATTGCAAGTAGTGTCTTCTATATTAAGCGGCAAAACAGCCGCAGCGGTTGAGCGGCTGAAAATATCTCATGCACCCCGAGCCTAGTTAAGTCTTAGGGATTACTCTGGGGTGCCGTTCCAAATTTTGTAGAATGGGCAAACCTTACTAACCCAACCCTAACGCCCGTAGCTCATTCCTCGCATTCTGAGGAGATGTGCGACATTATGCCGAAAAAAAAAGAACTCAGCGCCACAGACCAGGACTGGGACAAACAGAGACATAAAGTAGGAGTCAGTATTAATGTTCCGAGCCACTGAGAAAACCTATGGCTACCTATACTTTGACGATGTCACCTAGCAAATATTTTCCCTAGACTCGGATACATATACGTACAAATACATACTTGCAGTAATTCACGCAAATACATATTCATGCAATACAATAAGATGTGTACATTATTATTATTATTTTTCTAATTAAAGCCTCCCTATGCGCATATAGTACACTGTGATCCGAAAAGAGGAAGAAAGAAAAGATATTAAGAATGTAACTTCACGATGTAAGACGCTGAGGAGCCTTGGAGAAGTGAAGACATCTTTAAAAATCGCCACTGAGCAAAATTCACAGGAAAAGGCGTGTTCAATGGGCTGAAAAATACGTTGATATGCATTTCATAAATGTTATTTTCACCAATGAATGCCGCACCATGCTTGATGGACAAGACGGATGGTGGTCTGGTTGGGTATTGAAAGAGCGCCCTATAGGAACCCAGATTCGCCGACAGCAAGGCGGCTTAGGGTAATGTTCTGGGCTGGAATCAAAGGAAATGAGATTATTGGACTGTTTAGGGTGCTAGAAGGGCTAAATATGGATTTCAATGGACACCGCTAGTTTCTTAAGATATACTTTGTTCCCTGGATTGAAGATCAAACTTTGTTAGAGAGAAAATTTTTAGTATTTCTGTGGGATAATGCACCAGCGCACAGGTCCCGTTATACGAAGAGTTGGCTCTTGAATCACGGCTTCAAAGAACGAAAGCTGATGGTTTGGCCCCCAACATTCTTGATTTAAATCCCATTAAAAATTATGGGCTATCATTAAACGGAACATTTATGATGATGGAAAGAAATATTACAACCTGGATGTCTTTGAAATGCAAGTGAGGGTGCCTGTAAGTCGATCAAGCCTTGTGAAGTGTTTAATTCGACTTCTTCTGTCGAAAAGCATCTGCTGAAGACGTCAAAACGGAGAAGGCTATGTTAACTAGTGAGGCGAAATGAAGAGCGTTTTGCCAGTTGTGTTTGCGTTAGCTTCTAGTTTATTGATTCTCTGTTCATTTTGATTCTATATTTGTTAAATGAAAGCATTTGAAATAGCAGAAACCATTATTGTTTTTTCCTTGCCTAATCAAACCGGACATATAAAAACACAGTTTTTTCTATATTTCCTAAAAGCAGAATTAGTGAACTGAATATTGTTACATTTATCACCTAATAACGAGGACAGAACTTTGCTAAAACTAATTACATTTTAATTTCAACAGTAAAACTTGAAAAAAAAATTTGATATCAAAAACATGATTTGCATAATCAAGCCGCACCCACTGTATAGACCATTCCACAACAGGTCGAGCCTTAGAATGACGTGCAGCAGTGTAGCGCTGCCCAGGTTCAGCCCCTTGATGGCAGATCTCGAAAACTTCAATATAAACTCAAGCATAGACTGCACCGCAACTTGACGCTCCACTGACCATAGTTTTGCAGGACGATACAGTACGCGGTGCTCACGTAACAACTTTCATTGCCACTAGCAGCCTAAAAGCTACTCAATTAATCCGTTTACGAAGCGGCGACACGGCTTCAGCTCGCGTAAAATTTAGCTGTAAAAAAATTGTCGAAAACCTCAGTCGCTACTGCAATTTTTGCGACATAGGCTAGCAAGTGGCAATGGTGAACTTTCTACTATCGCGCCTCATTGTGTTCATTTCAAGTTCACAAAGATCTGTATTTAAAAATTTGTGAACGATATTCATAGTCCTAAACTTCAAGCTGAAGTCGCGGCCACGCCTACGCAGCCGTATTAGATGAGTTGTCTCTAGTCTGCTAGCGCTATGTTGTGTTTGGTATGGTGGCATTCAGTAATAATTGCTAAACTTAGGCATGTCTTAAAACTTGCATAAATAAAATAATTGAACAGAAGTATGACGAACTTTACCTAAACATAGAAAGGAATAAGCTTTGTATACAAAACAGACAAAAATATTCCTACAAACACAACGTATTCCTTTTTGTGTTTATGCTAGTCGAATTTGAGTGCGGGCCTAGTGATATACTACAGAGATACTAACACTTATTACACTGTAGAAGTTTCCTTCTAACTTTTGATACTTTTCCTGTTACTACAGTAAGTTCCTTTTTACCTGTTTTGTCCGAAGTCACCCCGGCGTCCGAAGTCACCCCGTTTTACGGTAGTTCCAAAACAGCAGGCATCTGACCTCTTGCGAGCGGTGACGAAACTTCCAAATTAGCATGTTGCCTACTGCGTGTACTTTTCGCGTTTCTTCCTCTATATCCTTCTTATCACGAGAATTATAGGTAATTTTAGGACCTAGGTAAAAGAAGATGTCCACATATTTGAGATCGACACCATGGAATCCGTTTACGTAGTCGCGGCACGGCTTCAGCTTGGTCAATACTTGACTGCGTAAAAAAATGGTTCAAAAATTTAGCCGCTGATGCAGTTTTTACTCTATAACATGTACCAATGGCAAACTTTCGTGTAACGCTCCTATTTATGAGCCGTTTATATCCATAAATAATTGATATTTTAAGAATTAGATCACGATGGTCAATAATGCGTCATGCTGAAGTCACGGCCACGACTATTCCGTCGGATGAGTTGAGTTGCTTCTAGGCTGCTAGTATCGACAAAAGTTGCTACGTGAGCATCGGGATTAATACTGCACATATTATATTGACGATTTCAGCAACAGCAACTGTCGTTATGGTAACGATATCCGACTTATATCTCCTTAGTAAAATTTAGAGAGTAATGAATATCGGTAACTTACTGGTAATTTTAAAGAAGCAACAAGCAATGGCAACGCCCACCGATATTGTGTAACGGTGACCTCTACTGCGGATGTACCATGATGGCAAGTCTGTTTATGCAATAATAAAACAATAATTTGTTGTCGTAAATGCCATAGTTCACATGAAGCACGCTCCACATTCCATTAATTGCTGCATTACTTCTTCCTTGTAGAAGACTCCGTCTGCCTCCTGAAATCTCAGTGGTTTCGCCTTAAGCTTGGCTATTAATAGCTTGAAAACTGAGTAATTTACCATGGATCAATGTAAAACTTTTTGTAGCATTAAAAATTCATTCCCATCTCGTGGCGAATAGAGTTGGGCACTGCTCGACGTTGACTCCTTGATTGTATGTATCAACTAGAGCACTTTGAGAGCACATACCTCCGCCAAGCGCGGCTACGGTAGCAAAAAATTCAAATTGGCTCTGAAGCCATAATTTTCTTTGTATAAACATCAATCTATACTATAATAAGAGAGCTGTCTGTCAGTCCGTCCGTCCGTCCGTCCGTCCGTCTGTCCGAAGCCTTATTTTTCCTCTATCTAATACTGAAGAAAAAAATTCCAAGGCACCCAACTTCTTTGTTGCGAAGAGGGTATCTTGGATACGGGGAGGCACTTGGGCGCTTGCCTGCATGCCCGTGTTTGGACATGTTCATTTTCAACGATGCTACGGGTGATGTCACTTAATTACGTCTCATCTAGACTATCAACCCTTTTGTTAAGCTGAGATGTTTTCATATATATATATATTTTTATGACTTATTCAACAAAAGGGTTGCGCTTGGTGCATATCAAACCTATTGTTGAGCCGAGATGTTTTCAAATATATATTTCTATGACTTATTCATAAAAATTCAGGGTCGCGTTTGGTGCACTAGTATCTGATAATTTGTGCCTTTTGACAGTAATAATCGCTCGTTGAATTTTCTTGAAGATCCGTTCATAACTTTTTGAGTTATACTACTTACAAACGTTATGGCAAACATGAGTCAAACATACAAACGAACCAACCGACCTGCACCAAAATTCAGCCATTTATATCTTTTAACATTACAAACAATCCCTATGAATTTCATAAAGATCCATTCTTCATTTTTTTACGTTATTGTGCTAACAAAAAAATAAAATTAAAATCAGTGACAAACGAGTAAACGAACAAATGAATCATTACCAAAACTTGGTCATTTAATCTTTGTTATATAGCTAACAACTCATGTTAATTTCATAAATATCCATCCATAACTTCTTGAGTTATGGCATTGAGAAAAACAAACAAATGGATGGACATATCTTCATCAAAAGTTAATCATCTGTTCCTTCTAACATAACTAACAATCCCTGTAAATTTCGTCCAAATCTCTTCATAACTTTTTGAGTTATCTTGGTGACAGACAGAGAGACAGAGAAAAACACAGACAGACAAACACAACGAAAACATAGCCTCCTTGGCGGAGGTAATTACTGCATAGCATCCTACTGCTGAACACAATTGGTCGGAAGTATTGACACAGCACTTTTCTGCTTTTACTTTTTGTATAAAATGAAAAAAAGTTAATGGCATTTATGCCATAATAGACAGGCAACTGACATATGAATACAGTGCAGTGTTACCAAGCTGACCGTACAAATATCAACTACAATAGTACCGAAAAAATCTATATTGTTTCTTAAAGTTCGCGCCGCAACAAACAGTCTTGCCCGTTTTCTATGACATTAACAAATGAAATTAAATAAAGGGTTTGTTCTCCCAATTTGGATGACTGATTAAGTATATGTTTACCGTTCTCTATCTGCCTTTGCAAATTTAAAATTACTGTAGAGATTTTAGAAAAATACAGTCTTCTAATACTTTTCTCCAGTACTCAAGATAACGAGATACGAGATAAACCAGGGTCAGCTCACGAAACAAATTAAAATGTAGCAATAATTGCTGTGAGTTAGATTAATAATTTTTTTTTTGCTATTTACCTCCTAATGACGTCCTTATTATCAATGAACGGGCCACCGCCCCTTGGGGGGCTCTCTGTGCTCGCCGCGAATAGACACCAATCTGCTGTATCTCGTCTATTTGCAGATTACGTGCACTACGTACTTGCATCTATGCATGTGTTTCCTGACATAACCGTCATATATTTTCCGGCGATATAGTGATTGTTGTATCATTTTTGCAATTTCTAAAATCGCTTATCATCCCCCAGAGATGATTCACTATGATAAATCAGTGTTTCTTGTTCATGAAAATATATCTGACATAATCTACAATATAATAAAGACCGATGTGTATTATGTGTTTGTTTATTTATTCATCTGTTCCTTTATTTAACCATTTTCTGTCACTCATTGAACAAAAGAGATAGGCGAAAATTAGCCCAGGTTGGAGGCTGTCTATTTCCATTGAAAACTGATGGGCAGAAAATAGACCAGGTGGAAGATGATGGCAAACGCATATCTGAATGTAGTTATTTCCTTGCCTTCATTGAAGTCCACTCAATGCGGATAATTTCCGCGTCTCAAAGCAATATCTTGCGTCGTGATTTGTACTCTCTTCTAAAGAGTCCTTCATCCAAACTTGAACTGCTGATGCTCTTGCTTACTACCACATCTACGAAGAAACGAGTAAGATATTCTTCAGCGATCAGCAGCGGGTAAACACCACAAGCATTTCTTCTCAGCAAATAATTTTTTTCTATTTCGGGTTCGTATTTATTGGAAGCGATATCGACTACCGGCTAGGAAAGCATTGCTTTCCAAGATATGTAGTTTCTGCAAGCACGTCTTTCAAACACAAAAGTTTGATGCCACTGACAATGTAGCAGCTATATATTCACCTAAGGTTGGTAATGGGTACTGGGTATCTTTGATACGTTCTGAATCATAGAAGCTATTGCCAAAGTAAAATTCACGCCACTAATATTTATCTAATCAGGGACAGCTGAAATAACTCAAACAATGAAGATTTTGAAAGCTGAATCTGATTTGTACGAGTCTCGAGGTACGAGTATTATCACAGTTCATTTACTACAGATAGTTATGTTAGCTCTAAGCGAACACCCTTTCGCCCAATATCAGCCAATCAGCGATCGCTGTGACGCCATCTCAGCCAATCAGCGAATGGCGTCAATGTCAGTCAATAGGCGACTGCCACATCACTATGCTGGTGTAAACAAATGAGGCCACGAGCGGCGGCTCGTTGTACAGTACTGCAGTATACCAGAAAGACTATCCCTCCAATTATTTATCATTCACTATTCCATATTGGAACTACTCATACACTTAATTAAATAAATAAAGGAAAATAATAGACCACAGATTTGATGTATTGTATTGCATCTTGATTGCCAACGCCATAAAAACAACTGAGAAAATCATCCTAAAGTGTTTGCCTAAGTTGAAGCGAATACCTTGAGCGAAATAGAATGATTTGTATGGGTTAAAAAAACAAACTTAGACGATTTTCATTCACTAAGAATGCTTTGCATTACATCAAATTATAAAGTAGAATGTTATACTCACATGAAAAGTACAAGAAACTGCTATTGATCAATTTTACCAACGTTTATATAATAAAGAATCTCGACACACACTTCACCTCTCGCACACACGACGCCATGTTGGAAATTACCAAAATGGGTCTGTCTTGGGATTACCCAGGATGCTAAGCTGCAAATGGAGTGACGCCATTGGCTGATACATTTTTGTGTGACGCCACAATGCTTCAACCGCAAGTGCTGCAGGCTCTGTTGTCCGACATAACTGTCTGTAGTAAATGAACTGTTGTATTATCTTCTCCATATAGTTGGCAAGGTACCTATATGGGCTACCTTACGTATGAATGGACTTCTTGCAGCACTGAAAATATCTGAAGCTTCCATCAGTACTCTCATTAAAAAGCTTTTAATGGGAGGGGAAAGCCTAAGCTCTCTCTGGGCGAGTACACACATGGCTCGTCACGTGACTGGAGTAGGCGTTCGGAGTCCCTGAACTAGCTGAACTGCTCTCGTGTAGTCGGGCGAAGGCAGTGGTCAGCCAGTACATATAATTAAAGAAGATACGGATGGCAGCTCTTCAATATTTTTGCTAGAAAATCGTGTCTGAAGATTTATATCCCAGTGCTCACTTTCATCCTATGTTAGTATACAGGATACAAGTTTCCTTTACTTACTTCCATCCTCTCGAAATTTCGTTGATGGCTATAAAAAATGACTATAAAAATTTGAGCTCAGGACTCCTTCCTATACAGGCAGCGTGAGACAATACCGCTCTCCGATTGGATATGCCACTCGATCAGCCAGTCCAAAGGAAAAGTTTACTTGAGACATTCCTGTAAGGCAAATAGAGAGGGTGCACTCCTCTATTAGAACCTATTTGACTCTAATGAATCTAGATTCGTAGTTTCTTCCCACAGATGATTTCGTTGCATTAACAGCTATTCTTCCAACTCTGATGCAATTGCCTACGAAACATCTGTCAATAAAAAAAAAATATTGGACCAATATGACAATAGGGTTATCTATGATACCAAATCGAATCAATTCTTTTCAGTAGTGTTGCTGAAGTGCCTGGAAAAGAAGCGTATTTTTTACACGTCCGAAAAAGAAAATGAGAGTGTCGTTGCTGAGTAATTATGAAGCCGTGAAACCTCGTCTGCATTAACTTTAAGTTTGGCAATTGTATGTAGGAAAGCATGGTTAATAAAGCAGGATCAACACAAATTCTACGCTGTTATTTCTGACAGCGCGGGCACACTAGTTATAAATAAGCTTTTCGTTCGAAGTGTCTTGTTTAATTAGCAAGTATTTTGTCGTAGATTTTTAGTAAGCTGCAATGTTTATTTGAGAAGGACCCAATTTCAGTAAGCAAACAAGTATGGTGTAGTTTGTGGTTAAGTACTGACGCATATTTTCAAAAATGAAAATGTTTTAACGTGTGAATGCACTTGAAATATATCATTGGATATTAGCTCTAAATCACCAATATTCGCATGGTACGTTTCCAAAACCTAGGTTCCACGCCCTCTTTATGCTTACCACTAAATCGAAACCAATAGGTTAGGCATTAAACCTTTAAACCATATTTTTCTGAAGAAAATTACAATTGTTTTCTAAAACTTATAAGTAACTACAATTAAAACTGAGAACATATCTAACTAAAAGCGTAACAATCGCTTATGGTATATTCGGCTCATGTGGTCTATACATCGTTCATTCTAATATACTCTACGTAGTACAGCTCAATTTGTAGTCTTCATACGTAAACACTTAGACAAGCTTAAAGACGTACCTTGGAGGGAAGGCAATTTCTATGGAGCGCTTAGGTAAACTTCCAGAACTGAGCCACACCTAAGCAATCAGTATTTCCTTCTTAGTAAAACTGCAACTTGCGGTTATAAACGCTGATAGTAAAATAAATATCAAACATGTTAGACTAACTATCGGAGTTGAACATTTGCTACGCTAAATGAAATCCATTATAATAAAATTGCGCTACTCTACAATTTGTGCACAAGTAAATCACACTAATATTGCACAAAATTGATGATTCTGGCATAAAATACTTGTCTATTTAACTAACCGTAGGTGAGCAATGCATCTGGGCAACAAGGAAGAATGGTCACAGCATCAAAAATGCAAAAAAGTGTCATAAAATACCTTATTCGCTGTATCGCCTTAAAACATAATATTTGTACTTTGATTTGAACTCAGCATTACTCATGGGTAGGGTAAGACAATCAGGTAGCGAGTTAGGCCTATACGAGTTAACACTCTGGAAGACAACCATTCTTTTTTGTAGCTCGAGTCTAACATTATCTTTGAAAAGAAAAAGTTAGCAATCCACTGCATATAAGTACGATCTATGAGTCGTTAATTAATTCATAAAAAACACGATTGTGTATAACTGAGCTTCATCATTCATTATAATTGTTAAACACTGTTCTAAGAAATCAAACTTCATCCTTTGCTAACGCTAATTTTCACCTGGAAACCACGTTGACCTCTGGGCAAGGTTGATGGAGAAATGAGACTTAAACGCAAATGAATCAACATTCATTGGTCGGTACAAACACAGTCATGCCCTATCTATGATATTAGTCGCTGAAGCGATAATTTATAGAGATCATTTTCTGTTAACGTGTCATTAGAGAATATCTTGAGGTCTCTTTTCTAAAAAAATAGCAAATAATAACTTCCATAAGACAGCTCGGGCTGAGTATTTGGTAGTGGAATTTACGCTGTTCGTGTTGTTATTACGAATTTGGACAGTGGGTAACTCAGCATAATAAAACTGCATTTAGTCAGTGGAAGCACTGCTGATCCAACTATTCTAAGCATTTTTCTAAGATATCTATGTTGCTTCGTCAGTCTCGCATGAACGCTTGAGATCGTACCAGGATTGTACAGTACAAAAGATAAGACGAGGTAATATGAAATCTCTTGTAAAAAATATATTAAACTAATCCTCTATCTAAACTTTAATACAATATAATCAGTGGCCTCTTTACAGTTTTGCAGTACAGCACTCAAGTTAGAAAAAAAATTTTATTCGACTAGCACTGTTTGTACATAAATAGGCAGTGTAAGAGTTTAAATTAATGGGGCCTTTTCCATCATTGCAGTTGTTTGCCATTATAAAATTAATGTAGTTACTTTAATCTTATATATACAGTGCAGTATTTATTGTTGAGGTTTACTTAGCTACTTGTCATTCAGTGAAATATAGCTGACTTCGAGCTAAAAAAATGATAAAAGTGTATTTTTGATGAATACTGGAACGTAGATACAGGAACAGTAATCTCCTCTTCGAGATCAAAGTGCTGGAAGAAGGAGCCTGTCATGAGTAGCTTACTTCAACTTTTTTTTGCCGTGTATACTAGTCGGCCCAGCGATTACGATTACATTTCCCCTTTCCAATTAGATGGCTCAGCAATGTTCATTTTATATAATTTTCATGCAGTGCTCAAAATTTCATTCATTTTCTTCAGTTCTTGAAGGACTTCCTCGAAGTCCAGCAATGCAAATCTCGAATATTCTGTAAGTATATCATACAAGTTTGCCGTAAGCAGCACTCTTAGTTAAAAAATTCATAATGCAAGCGTTTATGAATTTGAGACGATTATTAGAATTTTCATTATTGCCTACATAGATTTTTTCCGTATTCAGGAGCCTTTTGGAACGGTTCAGTTTCAAAGACTGAGAGTTACTCCTCTGGCCCCAATAATTCCCACAGAAAGAATTTGCCTGCCAGCAATCTGGCCGAATGGACTTTCTTTCCTCCGTTGAGGACCGCGGATTGCAGCCCAGGTGCGACAGTAGACATACGGAAGCCACGAAAGCCTTATCAAAGGCTTATCAGATAGAGATAAGCGGTTTACGCGCACAGTGCTTCCCAATTACTATTTTTTTGCAGGGCATCTATATTATAATTCTTCTTGTCCCTCCATTAGTTACATAGTTAGTATGACCCTAACGGTTTCATTGTCAAGAGAGGGAAACTTAGGACAATGGCATCCTTGATACGATTCATAAAGAATCAAGAGGAGAAGGGATCAAGTTTTATTTTTTTTTATTTTGCTACTGCTCGCATGTCTTAGGTAGAAGGTTCACTGCCCGGCTTGGAACATTTTTCACCCTTCGTATGCATGATACTGATCCGAGGGCATCATAATTGAGGAACAATGCTTCTGTTCTGTAGAAATTTCAAACATTCCTTCAGTATTAGATTGGGGAAAATTAGGATGATGAGGGTCTCATAAATGACTGAAGGACATTGCTTTTGTTCTGTAGAAATTTCAAACATTCCTTCAGTATTAGATTTGGGAAAAATTAGGATGATGAGTGTCTCAAAAATGACTGAAGGACATTGCTTTTGTTCTGTGGAACTTCCACAGGTTACAGCTGGTGCGCGATAGTTTTTCCTGAAAGTTTTGCTTGCTGACTGTGCGAACACGTGCGTAAGCTTGTATGCTGATAAACTGCGTGTCACGCTTTAAATTTAGAATAACTTTTGTCTTTCGTAAAACATTTCTTCAAGTACAAGATATAGCATCGAAGTGACTTTTAACTCAAAGGTGGCTCCTACTCAGGGTGATATTTCTTTAATCCTAATATAAAAACGTGTCCGCATCTTAATGAAACATATATATATATATATCTATATATAGGCGAAAACAGGCCAGATTGCGGATTTTATAAATAAGTTAGGTTTTCATTGTGATCGATGACCATACAGGTTGCAAAAGATGACGAAAGTGGGATCCTTATCCCTTTATCTGAATTCACTTTTTACTTGAAACACTTCTTGAAATCGAAACAATATATTTGAAGCTTCTGGAGTCTGATTTTATAACTTCTTTCTCTCAGGTCATGACGTATAAATTTGCTAGATCATCAACGAAGCACTCACGAAGTGATGATTTTTGATGGGTACTACACACAATTATTTCTTCTACCTTACTTTCTTTCTTTGACAGAGCAGTTTTCGCTCTATAAGCCAAAATACCAGCACTTCAATGAAGCAGATATTGGAGTTTGAACGACGATATCATGGCTACAGTGCTCCTACATTACATATAAGCTGACTGGAGTTGCATTCATGTTTATTGCAGTGTTTCTATTAAGATTTTACTTTTGCCTCTCACTACGGAAGACTCGCTTTTAACTGGAAAGAGACTGGAGGATAGAGAACGTGAAAGAAGAACGAGACTACAGTTTCAAGAACAAAGACGTGCTACCATGAGAGAGATGATGCATCTATGCGACCCAGTGTCATGAATGACTTGAAGCAGGAAGGTTACCTAAGGGAATAAGAGCTGCTGATAAGCGTGAGCGGGAAAATGCGGAAATGGCAAGTCAGCGATGAGTGGACCTAAAGATGAGAGCACGACAAAGGATTAATGAAGAAGCAAGTCAGAGAAGAGAAGATTCCGCAGCGCCTATATTGAGCAAGCATATCGATTACTGCGTGAAATTTTTCACGGACGTTTGCAATAGTTTTTAAAGTAATTGATCCAGATATATATAGTTATATCATTTAATCTACACGTAATACTTAGCTTTCTAATGTGTCACGTTTTGCAGCAAGTGCGGAAACTGTCATCTGTAAACCAATAAAACCCTGTATGATATTAACATGTGCAGCATTTTAGGAAACGTTGTGGATAACTATATAAACAATATACTTTGTAGCAAAGTATACTAGCACAGAAGTGACTACATTATTTGACAACGTAATTTTCATGCATAGATATCCCGTTAAAACTGTTGCTTGTTCACGGAATCTGCTAATCGAAGAATCTTAGCAGCTGTTGTGGACCACGCTTATGATCTCCTCTTTTTGGTTATTGTACGTATACTACGCACCTTCCTGAGAATTTTTTTTTTTCAGATGAACCACAGCTACTCAGTAGGGCTTAGGTCGGGTGGCACAGGAAGCTAAATCATGAGATGGATCCCTGTATTCAGAAGCAAAATGGTAGCCTTGGCTAAATGCTATTAATTATTATTATTCATAATCATCAACAGACTGCTGCATACAAGTGGCAAGTCATCTAAACATGATGACAAGTGTTCATCCAGAAACCGAATGTAGGTTTTACTGATGATTTTAACACCTTCTGGGTCTGAAAATGGGCTCACCAGTTCATTAGCAATGATCCTTGCCCAAAACATTATTCCATCACCACTCTGTTGACGCCGAAAGTGACTTGGACGAGATAATCCACGTTTTGATCCATTCATTGGCACCATCTAACATACCTTGGGCTTTATAGGTAAAGAGGGTTATGAAAGTTTGCTTTTGTGTATTATTTTTTTTTTACAATCCAGGCCTTGCACTTTCTCTGTGGGTTATATCAAGGATGTGTATAGTGATATGATTTTATACTCTTTGCCACTTCTTCGTGAACCTTGCACCGGATATTTCTGGGTACAAGTCCAAGCCCAACACCTTCAAATAGTTCAGCACTGGCCCTCCAGGGTGGCTCTTTACTTGCCTTCATAATTTTCCCATGTCTCTCTCTCTGGTTTATGATTCTTCTGTTCCCTTTATATTTCCTTTCCACACACAATTTCATTCCCGTTTATGAACCACTCGAGTCTTCACAAACAGTTAAAGGGATTGGTAGTGCCAATGTATTTCCAATGATATGCATGATCAGTTGGTGGCAGAAATAACTTTACTTCATCATTAAATGTATACGTATGGTGAAGACTGAGGCTGGTTAGCCTGTTGCGTAGAGATCAGGTGGTCTATTCCAAAACCGGGGTTTTTGATGCTCAGAAAAGCGGCATCAGCGTTTCTACCATGCATAGTCACTGGGTAGGGGTGGGGGACACTGACTAACGGTGACGGGGTAGTTGTGTTGTCACATCAAATCTTCTGTTAATGGCGCCATGGCTTGAAAAATCTCCTAACGTCTGTAGCTGTTCACTCCTCTGAGCCCTGGTGGGGGATTTTTCTGCAGCAGGAGCCAGTGCATACGGGTTGCTTAGTTGGGGAGTGAACGTTAGGTTCGGTATGAATACATTTTGTTTGGCATAATTACAATGTGTTTGGTATGAATTGTTTTTGGCTGTAGGTTTTTCCACTATTATAGGATAATTTTATAGTGTTTTCCATAAAAACCTAAGTTTCATGCGCTTTTTCTCGTCTATTATATGATGATGTGATGTTCAAAGCATGTGCAAGTCTCGCTACATAGGCATTACTGGTTTTTGAGACGTAGTTAATGCAGCGTTACCGTAGGGATGCGAATACTTTCTGTAGACACTCTACATAAATACTACTTTTTTAGACTGCTTAATCTTTTCTCCGCCTCCCTGTCATTGGTGAGGTGTCTTTTGCTCATCACTTCCTAGCTCACTCAGTAAACAAGATAAAAGTTTCGAACATTTTACCAACAATTCGTAACTTACGTAAGCGTATTGGTATCGCCGAATCTCACAACCCTCAGATCTTCTATTTACGCTGTCCATCACTCAACTGCACGACAACTCTTGCTTTTAAAACATTCTCGCTCTCTTCCAAATTTGCAGTTTAATTCTTTACGCCTTTTTCTTGCCAGCCACTGTTTTTATTGTCCATTTATTCCAACGCAATTAACTGCTAACCCTCGCAGCTTGGAAGGGAAGGGGGTCGGGGATTAGAGCCCCCCTCTTTGAGGCTACAGCTGCAGTACCACGCCGGCCGCGAGTGGGAGATGTGGCGGAGTTTTTGCTCTTCCGGTAACTGTGCATATAAGAGACCGAGCGCGTGATCAGAGGACTATCTTTTTCTTTCATTGTATTCCGATTAATTATGCGTTATTCCTGTGTGCTTTCTCAACTAACTCCATGAGATGCCCTCTATTTCATTGTGGAATTCTGTGACAGACATTTACCAAAAAAATTCATTTACAGTAAATTAGGGAAAAACTGATGTGAGCTAGTAGATGTGCAGTACGTTTTCTTTATTACCGTGCCAAGTGAATTTCTAACTGCAACTACAAACAGTGAATGAAATGGCGAAAACTGTTACTGTGTTGCAAACGAAAGGAATTTGTGTGATTTGAAATTTGAACTCGAGATCATCCGGTCATTCCCTGAAGGTTGTGCCGAGACCAAGTCTATTTCCCAGGAGGCTCCAGCGTTCGTTTGCCATCGTAGCACCGGCCACCAGTTGCGTCTGCTGTGGTCACTGCGCAGGATAGGCGACAAGAGAGAACCTTCACGTGAGTAGTATTGCGATTTTGTTATAAAGTCCGCTGCACCCATCAGTATTTTGTTGCGTGAGTTCGCTTCACAGCTCATGAATGCGTTGTTGTATCTTAAAAAAAGGTGAAGTCGTTTCTATGTTGGTTTTTACTAAAAAATTGATAGCTACAACCTCAGAAAGTTTATTAGAGACGCTTGCTAAATCAATAGATATGACGACTATATTTTAGCAGCTCTATTGGCAGACTTACTGTTGCGCCTGCTATGTCATAGCGAAACTTTGAAGAACAGTGAGGTGAAAGCATGGACAACAGGCTATAGTGTGCAGCCGGCTTAGGGGTTAATTCGGCCAGTGCGTAAATTCCTTACCTTCCGTGGCTGCACAGCGATATACACATATTCTTGTAAATTTAGGGAAAGGATGCTACAGCGCTGTTAAATTTTTATCAAGGGGCTGAAAAACGCCTTTGCTGACATAATATTATGTAGGTAACTGATGATCGCTTGACTTGTAAACGATTAATAACACGACAGAAACTAGCTATATTTCAGGCGGGTTGCTCTGCTCATGTCAAGAGTCAATTTGACGAGTGCACAACTGAGTAAATCCAACGGAATAAGTCTATACGACAATTACAAAGCAGTCATGCCTATCTGGTTATAGTCTTACCATTTTATCAAGGCAGTTCGGTCGGGGTTAAATTCCTCTAAAGCGTTGGCAATTCTATCGGTATAGCTGAGATTTTGTTCGGCCCATATCTTAGTCCCCCCCTACCTGTATATAGAGAAATCTCAGAAATACTCAGGGAATTGGCACCGCTATTTGGAGGAATTTGATCACGACCGAACTGCCTTGATAAAATGGGCAGACTATAGTTGCCCCGTTGTGGAACTTCTGTTGTTTAGGTTTTCCACCTGTCAGTGTCCTAGTGCTGTTGAACTTTTACCTAGTTGCTTATTACCTTCAGCCGTCTGCATGCCATCACTATTTAATAATAGTGTCCATTGAATTATTATATCCTCTGAATATCTCATTTATTAACGCCATCTAGATTCTCTTTATATTGGTTAATCTGTTCACGTGATATGAAAAATATTCTAAGCTTTAAATATAGAGTATAAGGCATCCATTGCTAGCAGTTACATGTGTGTAAACTGCAAAGTGGACTATAAGGTGGAACATATATATATATATTTCAGCAGGCAACGCTTAACATCAGGGCTTGCGTTAGAACGTAAGTTCTTCTGGCACCAAAACTCTCTACTTTATGGTTCTCAACTGTCTTCCGCTGACCACATCGGCTTATATGTGTATTTGGCCGTTTACCTCCATGTAAAGTGCTCCATTAAAAATCGTAGATATTGATCAAAAGGGCACAAACAAGAAATTGCGAAGTATTTGTTATTCAGATTATTGCAGCGATGGAATATCAGACACAACGATTTCAAACTCATCTAATGTTGTTCTTTGTTCTAAGGTGATAAATTTACTACTGGTTCGAATTTTCCACTCTATGTACAGAGAACATGTAATTAGCACTTGCACGTATTGATTAGCTTATTATACGCGCAGAGTATATGGATGAACATCGAGACACAGTGCAATGGCACAACGTTTCTTTTGTCCGTCTCAATAAATATCTTAATAACAATTAACTCAGTCGTATTTGACGCGCAACTGCACTTTTCGGGGTTCGCGCTTGAAGTCGTGATTGCGCAAAGAATACTGCGTTGTTCTGACTGGCTTGATTGCCAAATAATTAACGTATCAGATGTGTTAAGCGCCAGTAGTTTTATATGGGCATAACATTCTCAATCTTATCTTTTGTAGAATATGGAAATACTTCATTAAGATACTCGTGCTGTGGCTCATTCTATATGACACAAAGAAAGCCTCTCGGATCCTTAAGAATATTTATAGCAGGTTTAAATCCATGAAGCATTTTATGTAAATTATCGCTTCCCCACCTTATTATTTATAAGGCAGATAATACGTAGCTCGAACAGCATCTGATCTTATTGAATTCCTTATACAACATGCACAGGCTCGTAACGCTTCTGTTATGGGCAAGTTCATTAAATAACTACAACGCCTCGTGGCGTGAGACTTTCACCCGCGGTGGGGAAGTGTGCAAATTTCAACGCCGTCATTTTTTATGGCTAGTTTACTCTCCAGTTTTGACATTTTTCACATCTAGGTCAACCCACCAGACTACCTGCTAAAAGTTATGAACATTGCTCAACTCCTCTTCCCTCTTTTTGGGTGAACAGACAGAGAAATATACATACAGTATGTATACTTAAATCTTTAACGAAAACATTATCACCTCTCTTCGCTTCACTCGCAAGTGATAGCAGTAAATAAAAGTAAGATAAAAGTAAAATAAAAGTAAGATGCATGGTATTCAAGTTCTGCAGGACAGGAGTTACGTGAAGCCGAAGTTGTCAGTTTGATTGGATCATTGCAGGCAGTAAGTGGGCTGGACGAATGAACATGTGTACAGCTACCAACTGTCGAGCTTAAGATACGATCAGCAGCTGCATTAGAGATAGAGATCGGGATGCACTTGCTCTCTGTTCGTCTGGTTAACATTGAAAACAAATAAGTTTTACATTCACTGATGAAGCTTTGGTGCTAAAGCCATAGAAATGTATACTCGGATATTTCAATAGTACTTGGCAACTGCACGGCTGAGATTTAAATGGAAAACGATTTCATATTAGCATGTACGTAAAGTGCTGTCAATGCTAGCAGACCAATTTTATATTTTTTTTAACTGTGCATGTAAATTTAACTAATGAAAAGAAAATCATTTTGGGCAATTGTGGACTAGAAATATTTTTGGTGAAACTGTTTGCAATAATACTTTGAACACGGGGAGAAAAAATTGTTGAGTAGGAAATCCTCCGTTTGATTGACTCACGAGAAAAGTCCACCAATAAAGTTTATAAGATTATAGCGGAAAAAATCAGATTATTATTATTAAAAACAACATAAATCAAGTTCAGTAATAGTAAGCCATAAAAGTTGTTTATCTATCTAACGCTCATTATATTTTATGGTGTCAAAATTACATTTGTTTGCAATATGAATAATTTTTTTAAAATCCTTAATCTTAAATTGACTCCAGTGCAGCTTTTATAGTCTTCCATAATTGTTGTGAGGTAAAGAGCCGTCCATAAGCAAATATTTCTCGCTTGTGGAGTATTATGAAAGTGGACTATTAAAAATAAAGAAGCTTAAAATAAGCGTTGTATGTCAGTTTTAATATGTATCCAGTATATTTATGTTTCGGCATTGTCTTTTTGACAGCAATTTCCTCTTATCTACCTCACTGAGACATAGCCTAAACTCATTGAGACATACACCCCAACTTCCACTTTCATGTTAACCTCGCTAATGTAAGTTCTTTCAACTTCAAGTTACTGCTTCCTTATGGAAATGGCTATCCTGTATTTGACATTTTCCAGCAATATATTACACTATGTAGTTTGTTGGTTGCTTTCTAGGTCTATTGGCTGGTTTACCTTTGCTTCCTGATGTGAAGGATTAGACGGTCTTTGCTTTGTCAACGTTCTTTTAACTTAGCCCTGAGAGCGTCTGAAGTACCTCTAAGGGGCAGCATAAACTCGAGAAAGCACTTCCTTCCTACAAGGATTTTTTCTGAGCACACGTTGCAAAAATTGGGTAATATCCCTGCAAAAGAGTTGGGTTAGGCGTCCCAAAGCAAGGAGCCACAGCGAGAACTGAAGGCAACCGATGCTTCGTTGAAATAAATATTTCTTGCATTCGTTCAATGACAGCGCCGGAGCTTACTATATTGCAGATTTGGAACACTTTCTTCTTTAAAAGCCACTAACCAGAATTAGTTCTCTATTTGTATGTACTTTTCTAGGGAAATGGGCATCTTATCGAATTCTGTTTGTCTCTGTACCGCCTGATACTACCATAGTTTTGCTTTTTTCCCAAGACAATATCGAATTTCTGAGCTGCTATTCTGGTGTTAATAATAAATGCTGTTCATTTCTTTCTTCAGTTTATCTTCTTTGCTGCCAATGATGCTGAAGATATTGCATAGAATGTAAATTACCAGATTGTTTCGAAAAATTTTAACCTCAGGGGTGTATATCCCCTACGTATTCTATGTGCTGGTCATGCGCATAACACTTACGGAAAATTTTATAAAGTGAGCATAACGTTTGTTGCAATATACACTGTTTATGAAAATGGTGCTAATTTTTTAGATCACTGGCTATGCAGGACGAAAAGCTGGTACTGGCGATATAAAACAGGAGGTGCGCGTATTTTTTTTATAATAAAACAGAGATATTCGATCAATCTCACTAGTGCAATGCTATATTATTAGCAAAAATCGGCACTACAAACTAGTTGAACGAGCTGTAGCATCGTCATCTTCGCTTGCATGTAACTGGGATTTAGGGATAATATAAAACTAATGATTTGCGTGCCCATCAAGAAAACCATAACGGACACTACATGGCTGCTAAGATATATGCCATGGGCAAATTTTATTGTGTTTCACGTAAGAGGTAAAGACGTTGTTTTTGGCGGAAAATATACTGTACGGTATCGATTTACGCCATTGCCTCACGGGGAAATTTTGTCCAAGAGCATCTGTGTAGCATACAAAGATCAAATTACCGATGGTATTGCTCAGTTAATTAAATTAGGCTACTCAGTTTTATAAATCTGTTGCATTCAGCAGTAATATTTAATCAGTTTGTTTTTNTGTACGGTATCGATTTACACCATTGCCTCACGGGGAAATTTTGTCCAAGAGCATCTGTGTAGCATACAAAGATCAAATTACCGATGGTATTGCTCAGTTAATTAAATTAGGCTACTCAGTTTTATAAATCTGTTGCATTCAGCAGTAAAATTTAATCAGTTTTTTTTTTTTACATTGCATCAATAGCTTCAAGGTATGTCAAATTAATTTGTCTGAGAAGAGTGTTAAAGCGAATACCTCTCTTTGGCACAAGGACGTGTTAACTAGAACGGAGCAGTGTTGTTTATTGTTTAAGTAAATACGACAGCATGACATTACGTTCCCTCTTTACGACGCAAAAAAATATCAGTGGCAAATCGTATGATGCGTGTGGCATGGGCGGCGACCTGATCGTACGGCATATTTTCAATTGTAAGATTACTATTAAAACGGCATTCACACTTCATCGTCAAATAGTAGAAATATGCTATTGCTCATAATTTCGTGTGTTGAAATGACGAATGGATACCACTTCCAATTCATTAATTTCACATAGTAATCTCACTTTTCCTATGACACATGAAAGTTTGGCTGATCATGGTTTTGTCATTACAAATAATACGTACAATCCGTTTTATCGTATATAATTTTATTATAATGGCATTTGAAAACTAGAGCGCCAGGCTAAGTAACGCTAACGAAAATTTCAAATTGATTCTGAAACTATAATTTCCTCTCTATCAGCACAAAAATCCAGTCATCTGTGCCTTTTGACAGTAGTAAAAGATTCTATAATTTTCTTGAAGATCTGACCGTAAGTTCATGAGTTATGTTCGGACAAACATGAGTCAAACGGACAAAGCGATCATCACCAAACTTTGGCTATTTATGTCTTTCAAATTTATAGCAATTCTTACAAATTTCATGCAAATCCATTCATAATATTTTAAAATTATTTTACTAACAAACATAAGATGAAGCTCATAGACAATCAAACAGATCGACACGAAAATTTCGTCATTTACTCTTCGCAATATGCCTAGCAATTCATGTAAAGTTCGTAACAATCCGTTTATAACATTTTGAATTACGGTATTAAAAAAAAAGATGTAGACAACCAAACAAACGAACGGTTGAACGGAGCTTCATTAAAAGTTAATCATCTGTTCCTCGTAGCATACCTAACAATTCCTGTAAATTTTGTAAAGATCTAACCATACATTTCTGAGTTACCTTGGTGACAGACAGAGAGACAGACAGATCAACTCTCCGAAAACATAACCTCCTGGGTGGAGGTTATTATACTATGTTCCAAATAACAAATGAACTAACTGCATTATAAATGCAATGGGGAAGCAGCTTGTACAAAAAAAGAAAATAAAATAAAAAATCAAAGTAAAATGCACATTACATGAGGCGTAATGTAAGTTTCTCTAGAATAAAGGCCAAAGTTTCATTTGGACTATATATTCAGAGAAGCTGAAGTAACACCCAGGGGATTCATTTTTATTATTTTCATTTCAGTGGTGACGCTTATGGGGTTACTGCACCTATCAAATTAATCCTCTCATTGGCATCCATACATTTTGTTGCTCTGTGTACCTCGGCTGCATATCATCATGCCAGTTCGGGAGCGAGCACTGACGAACTGACCATCGCGTCCGAAAGCATATAAAAGCGACGCCCTAACGAAGGTTATGTAACGTGCCAGACATGAGGATGAACCTACGCACTTCCAGCTGGGAAAAAACATGAAGAGCAAAATAAAAACTGACAGGGAGCTTGGGAAAAAACGAGGATAGTGCAGCACGGACAGAGTTAATTCAATTCCAGTCCAGAAGTTAAAACTGATGATGATGTGCTCTTAGGGAGATCAACGATGCCGCTAGGGAAAGGGGATGAGTGATTTCGAAGGCCAAAATTATATACTGAACTTAAATATAGATTTTCTGATGGTCTCATTCGTTACTCGCAGCTTAAGACACCCAAAACAACTCAATTGGACGCTTGGTTATTGGTGAACAAATTTCTAGGTGAAACTTTTCAGTTTTATGACAGCCAAGTGATCAGAAGTACTTGTACACTTGCCCACTGATGCAGAAGACAGTCTGACGAGCTCAGAGTATTTGTTACGAGCAGTGGATGCGTGAGAGCATCCACTGCAATACAACTGAGTGCATCAATATTTCTAGATCATTTTCACTTGAAAATAGAGTGTTAGATTAAAACTTTATTCTGAGCTGCGAAAAAATGCCTTTTGCTCAAAAACGGGACTATTAGCTCAAGAAAACGCTAATAACATGAAAACAACTGTCTTTTCTGGCAAACACTTGTCCTATTTTGATTATTGTGCTTACTGTTCGAAAATAGTGCACTTGGCTTGCCATCAGTTTTTTAATGTAATGTTTATAGCAAGAAAAGTCGCTCTTATCTTGAAAACAGCCTTTAGCTTCGAAAAATCTTATAGTGTGACATTTACTAAGTCATTACCAAAGTACAGCGAAAAAAAGTAAACTTAACTCCACGGATAGTAAACTTCAAATTTCAGTATATATTTTTAAACTCAGTACGTACATACATCCGGATTGGACATTAGATTTTTAGCACAAATTGTTGCATGTAAAGATGCTTATAACTGAAGCTAAAACAGTCAAGCTGTCCTACAGTGGTCAATAGGGTCTTTAAGGACTTTATATGAAGGGAATTGACACTTGGTTCTTTGAATGAGGCGAACATGGATATGGTTATAGCTATATGTGTAGCGTAAATTACGATAGAAGTTAGACGTAGATATCAGTAAAAAATTAATGCTTTTCATATGATAATATGACTGCACTATGCTTTATGCGCTCAGCATAATGTCGTGGTATATGATACTTTAGAAGTAGTAGTGAAGTAAAACGATGTAAGCACAAGCGGCGGTATACTGAAGTTCAAACGCTGATTTTTCTTGAATGTGCGTTTTTTAAGCCCCTGCAGCTACGTACCGGCAGCTGTACAGGGAATAAATAGACGTCGTACAGACGGGGAGATGTCCCCGTCTCTTTATATCTGACTAGCATATTATGTTTGTATTACTTCACCACCATACGTGATGTACATCATGTAGGGTTAATTACTAATCAGGCTTGACATACAATCTCGAAACGTTTAGCATTCCCTGTCTCTTTATCTTTCACTTTCACTCCGTATTCAGTCATTTCCTGCACACTCGCTGGTGTGCAGCATTCAACAAACAATTATTTAAAGAAGTGCAATTTACCCCTCGAAACATTTAGTAACACTGGTAGCTTTATCTTTGACTTACACCTCCCTTTAAAAGGCATTCATTTATTACCCAATAGCTGGTGAACTAGAAAAAAATATATACGAAATAAAAACATATATTATGTGGATTTCAGCATACTTGATCTGTCTGCTCATCGGCTCATTTTTTGCGCTATCTCCCTTTTATAACGGGTTATGATAACTACATTAATATTTTTCGCATAGTAACTAGCAGCTACACAAGAATAGTACCCGCATCCGGTAAATCTAATACGCGAGATGTTTAGTTGCCTGTGTCTCTTTATCTCTCGCCCTCATCTCACTTTTACCATCACTGCCGCTACGTGCCGACTCCATCACTCATGCAATCAGATGCACATCGCAGTTGCAGCTTCTGCTGACGATTGACAAATTACAGAACCGTTCGATGCACTTTGATGGCCGCCGCATGCGCATCTGTTCGTTATTTGCCGTCACTCATGCGTCTGAGGGGACGTGGGAGGAATAGAGCGTGCAATGTGCGTCATTTAAAGTATTTTGGTGCCGGCAACCCAGGGTTTGTGAACTTTTAAATTTCTGCCACGTAAAAATTAGAAGAACAATGCTGTATTTGACTGAGACTTTCGAACTTTAATCATGCACATCCAGTGATGGTAAGCAGGATGAAACCATAAAGGTTCGTGAGGTGAGCACATACCATTAACTTAGGTGGCTACAGAATAATTTTCACAGATGTATCAGTGGTGCAGTGACAGAAACAGCATGAAAGTTGGAGTATTGATACACAGTTGAAAATTTGCGCCGAGTGCTTCTGAAAGTAAAGTCTAAATTTAGGCCTTGCAATTTCCTCACAGTAGTGGTAGTTCCGTATTACTCCGTATAAGAATAGGAAATCTTTATGCGAATGCTCCAAAAATGACGCGCGTCTATTATGATCGATCGTGCTCCTCGCAAGGCACCTTATCATGCTTTCTGTTTGTTAATAGTTAATCGAATTTCTAACTAATCAAAACACCACCCAGATTGAAATCAACACGGGTAACGAATATCTAATCTTTAAATAAATCATAGTCGGTCCTGCCCATCGCTCAGTGAGCAATATTGTCCCCAGCAAGAGAGCATAAGGCTGGATTGTACTCGTACAAATGCAAGGCCTGCTTATTCTTTACATTTGATACCGTAGAAAAATTTCAGGCAAGGTCGAGGTGGCGTTACGAACACCACCTGACGTGCGCGGAGGTATCGTTGTTGCACTCCACGACCAGCTAATAATTAAGTCGACAGTAAACGTTTTCGACTACACAAGTAGCCTCCTACGGCTCGATTATCTGCCAAACAAATATAACTAGTACGGCAAATCCGCTCTATTTACCGAATACGTTTTGTGATCCGGGGGAATTTATTATTAACTACATGCATTGCCTTGACTCAATGAGAAGCGATTGTTTTCGGATACAGTATCGGCCCGTTTCTATGCAGCCCGCATGCATGCACGGCACCCCGGGTTCTCGTGCATACAGATGCTACTGTATGTGGGACCCTCATCAGCTGTCTTTCACTTTGTCGACAGGGCGATTGCTAGGCAATACGGAGTTATGAGTATGGAAATAAATAAAAATAAAGAGCTGCCCGACGAGAGAATTATTTGCAAAGTTAAACGTTTTGCAATAAAAATCCATTTACAGATCCGAATTGAAAAGTAGTTCTGCCTGTTTGTCTGTTTATCTGTCTGTTACCAAGATAGCTAAAAACATTAAGGACGGATCTTTACAAAATTTACAGAGATTGTTAGATATGTCAGGAGGAATAGATGATGAAATTTTGGTGAAGATCCGTTCAACCGTTTGTTTGTCTGCCTCTTTTTTTTCGGGAGCATAACTCAAAAAGTTATGTGCCGATCTTTATGAAATTTCATTAATTTTTGGAGTTATAACTAGGAACAAAACAATTGACCAAATTTTTGCTTTAATTTGTCTGACGGTTTGTTTGTCTCTGTGTTTGTATGTTTATCAGTAATATGACTCAAAAATTTATAAGCGGATCTCTATGACATTTCTTGAAACTGTCGAGCGTGTTAACAGACACGAAAGACCAAATTTTTTAGACGATCGGTTTGCCCCTAATATCCCTAATGTTTATCAAAATGTATCTCAAAACACAACTCAAAAATTAACCGACAGCTCTTTAAAAAAATTAGAGAAGCTGTCATTACGGTCAAGAGGTAGAAATAATCAAATGATGGTGACGAATAAAAAAGAAATCCTGATTTCAGAAGAAAGCTAAACTTTTTCGTAATGTTGCCCTGCATGGCAGAGGTATGCGCTCCCGGAGTGCTCTAGTTATGATATGTAAATGAGACTGAATTACGAAACTAAACAAAAAATTCTCATATGTTACCCTTAGTATCATTACATTAATGGTCGATGCTGCACACTATACTCGTACTACATCATTTTCATTGTTGGATGCTGGACTTTGCAGTGTAGAGTATCATTGGGACTAGGCCTGGTCATTCAACCAGCTCTGAAAGCTAAGCTGAAATAAATCTCACCAATAGTCATCCTAATCACCGCAAGCATTCTATTGATGGTTACATTTGTGTATTGATAACTGAACTTATATAGGTAAGTCTTTTTTTTATTTGACTGTGCTAAGAAAATTTTTGTTTCCTCTTGAGCATCATTTAGTTATTAACGTAAAATTTTTGCCTGTATTTCTTCTATTCACCCTATATTTCAAGCGTTTATTATTGTACTTGAAAAAACTGAACACCTGAAGTTATTGCCAATTTGTTAAAACCATTAGGCTAGAATGATTTCATCTTTTATCAAACTGCTCTAAAAATGCACCGAACAACCGGAAAGAACAAAGCTCAACTATCAGAACTCCGGTTTCATTCCATTTTCATTTCCGGTATCGAAACTCCATTTTCATTGGAATCGCCAAATTTGTTGGCCGCTTTGGTAGCAAGAATTGTCCAAATATTACTCGTTAGTATCGGTCGATAGGCAACTATCGAGGCCGCCATAACCGCACATGTTGCTTCACTGCATGCTATTTTATAATTGGGCTGCGGGCAGAAAAGCTTGGTGCTCTCTGATGGCAGTTATCGCGAAGTCAAAGCGAGCTTAGTTTATTTATTTCAAGCGAAATAATATTATTAGATTAATTAAAGCTTCCCCGTGACATTAATGTTCAATGCGACGTTTTGGAACGAGCTTCAGGCGGTGGTCTCGCAATCTTATATCAGGAACGAGTTTGAGCCCACCTTCCCAAGGTTAATTGGTTTAAGATTACCCAATGTTACTCATGCTAAACCAAAGCTCATGACTGAAATTACACGCGAACTAATCTAATGAGATTAGCTCATCCGGTTGGAACAGTCACGGTAACTGACAGCTTAAGTTGGAGTTGCGGCAGCTCATTTGTAGATTGAGTTATCAAGGGATTATATAATTTAGCTACCATTTCACATATCTCACTATTGCAGAAATCATTACAGAAGTCACGATAATGTCCTCAAGAGTCCCAGCAGTCAAAGGAAGACAGGGGTTAATTCCGAGTGCTCAAAGACAATCGTGAGCTCGTTTTTTTGTTTTTTGGGGAGGGCAAAACAGTCGTATTGTTGGGGAAACTCGCCATCTAATCAGTGACAGGATTTCCATTTCATTTAAGCATGCTCCCCTATTAACCAAGTAATGTACGAGCTCCATCTCAGTTCTATAGAACCCCTTTAAAAATTATTGCCGTTGTGGTTTTTTGCAAATGAGTGGCAATCCGTAGGCTTCCAGTTCGAGTGCTGGGTAGAACCCTTCCAATTATTCTATTAAAAACACAAGGGCAGACTAACGAGCCCTCTGTCTCCTCTGCCTGGATAATGCCAAGTCTTAACGGGATAAATACCAAAACACCACACACACACACACATAACATATTATATAATATAAGGCTGGTGCATGTGTACATTTTTTGCACTTCTTCAAAGTCTGAATGCGCCAGAAGCCTCAAAATGGGCAATTAGGTAGCAACGATGTGTGAAGATTTAGTAAAAATATCTGAAAATGTAATGGCAGCTCAACAGCTCTGGAATTTCATCATGCAAGGCTCTCTGAGGACATTCACCTTTTCTTTGACCTTACAGTGTACATGCAGACTAGATCTAGATTTCTGGTCACACAGCTTCTAATACGCCGGCAGTTCGTCGTTTAGCAAACGAGTAGTTTCCCCAATTAGCTTATGCTACAAAGTTGCTAAATACATCTGAAGATAAGCCTCTTGTTCCTGAAACTCTGTACCTCAAGTTTCTAGTGCAATTAAAACCTTTGCTAGAAAAAAACTCAGTCGAGTCGCTTCTGGCTTGCAGTTCCACGTTAAATCAATCAACAGTTCACTTTCCCCCATAAAGTTCAAATTCCAAAGATATTTTTTGTTCAATCCTTAAATATTGATATTTTCCGTGAAATTAGGCAAAAATTGTTTCAAATCCAATAACCGGAAGCTCTTGGCGCCTTCAGACACAAACCTTGAAGTAACAACCTCACGAGGTTCTTGTTTCACTGCCAACTTGATATCTAAGTATTGGGGAGGTCTATTGTATCTCCCTTTCAGCCGTGACAAAGATGCTGAGTGTCACAGATTGCACACACTTATAAATTGAGTAGATGTTCATGGATAATAAGTGAGTGAACTATTCTTCTCATCTGAGCCATAGAGGTGGGCAAAGAAAGCGGGAGAAGTTTTACTGCAGTTATTATTTTTCCTACATCTGATGACGGTGTTGACTACTGACATCTGAAGATTTGCTTCAAAACAGTCCTTGTAACTGTACTCGAACAATTCTGTACTTCATCACAAATGGGAAAAGCAATAGCTACCCGCCTAGAAATTTGGCCAAGTGGTTCCTTATATTAACACTATGGGCCATTCTGTCACTCACTTTCGTTTCGCAAATAGCGGGAAAGGAAAGAAAACATTTCCTCCTTCGTCGGCCGTAGTATAGGATGCAAAGAAGCCACACTCGTCAGCCTGATATCCAGAAGAGCTGCTGGAGTGCGGTTGTACTGTTTCAATCTGGAAATCGCAGAAAGGTAAGGAACAGATTTGCAACGTAATCGACATTTACTAGGAAGCAATATAAGCAGTCCATGGCAACAGTCTAACCATCAGATGAGTTGCCACTCTTCAGTAGCAGTGCTTCTCTTCCTCAACCTGCAAGAAGAAACAAAAAATGCTGCATGGTCGGCACTGCATGTGTAGGACATCGATCAATAATCTAACTGAATGCTTGGCCTGCCAAGGAGCTAATATCGTGAATCACCTTCTGATGTGGCCAAAAATTTTGTTGGGGCAGCCACCAGTAAAACTTCCGCACTTTAATGCTGAATTAATGTCTCATTTCACAAATTACCGGAAAAAAAGAGCAAGGTTACCACATGGTTGGACGAATACAAAGAAGTTATGTAAGCAGCACCTTATTATCAGACATGGTGCCATTCTCTAGTTATAATGATTCACTTCAGAAACAAGAAGACGGAAAAGAACACATCTACAGCATGGTTTACGTTTACGAGGAAGTAACCTAAGTAGCTCGTGCTGCTCGTCGGCCAATAATCATCAGAGGCGCTGCCGCTCCTCAGCCGCTCCACTTCAGCCGCTCGTTTGTTGCACGTAAGAAGCGCGCCGCCCGAGGCTGTCCCGCTGTTTATTTTGGTGGCGCATAATGGCGACTCGGACGGAAAATTAAGCCAGGCCCTCTTAGCATACTCAAAAAACTCTGGATTTTTTTTACCTCACTAAAGACTGGAGCTGAGATACACGACAGTGAAGTGGCTGATTTCCGCGGGTGTTGGAGAAGAGGAAAACTCTACAAACCTGAGAGGCCTGGGGAAGAAGGTTGGTTTTTTATATCGGGAGAGACTGAAATTGAGTTTGGCTTTAGCGAAGTGGTTAGTTTTGTAAGCGTAAAAAAAGAAGAAGCGTTTACAAGTGATGGCTGAAGGAAAGTGGAAGATATTTATTATGTATACCACGGCCTGATTGTTATTCAAATGCTTCGTTAAGGCCAACGAGAATGCACAGTTCTGTGACATTTACCAGTGTCCAGACTGAGAGTTTTTCGCTGCATCTTACATTAATTTTAATAACATTACAAAGACTATACTGAAACCAGTAGTTCTTGGAATGTTATTATAAATGGAATCGTTTTAACCCTGAAACGCTGCATAACTTGGAGGCCATATGAATGATAGTGACTTGTACGACTGAAGACAAAACTATCAACGCTAGCTGTTCTGTCAATGGATTCGTGCCCGCAGCTTTACACTTAATAAGCCCTTAAGCATTTGAAAATTGAGACTCAGTTACTCATATGGCTATCAGCGGGAGACATGCGACTAGTTTACGCACCTATAGTGGCTCTTTTGAAAGCGAATATTTCTGAGGAATTTATAACTATCCAAATGAAATAAACTAATAAAATTAAAAAATACTTATGAACAGATTTTTTAATGCTGTGGAACCTGGTTGTCTCCATAACTTCAATACTGACGTAAAGCACTCTGAAAAATAAAGTAACTTTTTTTTGCGACAATAGCGATAGTTTTGTTAGCTTTGCGTTGATCCAATGAGTGGTTTGTCCACCTAACACACTGTGGTGGCGCTTTTTATTTTTAGGCGGATTTGACCTGAGGGGTTTATTTTTCTTATCATTGCGCGTGCCACCACACAGAAGTCAATCCAATCCGATTAGCTTCAGTTTCTCGAACTTGGATTGACTTAGCTTACATGCATGTAGCAACCTAAGGCCCGGTGCAACACCCGCT
>LQNS02007216.1:22490584-22513386 GCA_001587735.2 Parhyale hawaiensis
ATAAACTTAATGTTAATGTGTTGGTTTACAGTGGTTGCTTTTCCACTTTAACATCTCAATCCAATTAGCTTTGGTTAATTTATAAACAGTACTCGCTGGCTGAGGGCCATGCGAGTACAACACATTGTTATTGTCTCTTCTTCATCTCTTGAAATACCACGTTGTCTAGTCATGGTGAAGTTGAATTCAACTCACTGGACTTGAAATATCCAAAATTTGAAGCAAGAACCATAGTTTCGTCGCTTTCAATCGTGTTGCAGCTGTTAGCGGTAACCCAACTATGCTTAAGACTGCCTGCCGAATAAGCTATTTTGTGGCAGATTGCGTTTTCGCCCGCCTCAGAGGTAATCTATTCAAGGCTAAAGCTTGAAACTTTATCCACAGTAGCGAAACCATAGCTTCTCTGTGAAATGCAGGGTAGGGTTTAATTTAAACTGTTTTCGCCTTGCCAATCAATTTCGCCTCTAAACTGAATAAGTCTCCACTCTAACTATTGGCTGCGTGAAGGCGAGAAAACATTAACGTGTGCATATACACGCCGAAGAAATGACACTTCTGTGAATTTTAAATTAAATGGAAATTTCATTTAAAAGTTTATTAGAAGTTTATTTCACTTCTCTTATCAATTTTGATTATTCTTCCTACTAGACAGCTGCACCCCACATATCTATATATATGTACAGACGGATCAAAGCGTGGCAGTGATGTGAGCATTATGTGCGCTTTAGCATGTGTGTGTCTGTATGTTTGCGTCTGTCTGGTGTAGCAATGCAATCAGTGTGTCGTTGCCTGTTGTGATGGGAGGTAGTGCCGTGTGTAGGTGCAGTTTTTCTACCAGAGAGAGGACCAGGCTGTCGAGTCCGAGCTAACTTACAGTATTGGATGTTTTCAACTTAATATGTACATACGTAGGAGTATTTCGACTCTTATAATCGACTTTGAGTATGAGCTTTAATTACGAAAATATATGAACACTACTTATCATTGAACTAACGTGGGCGTTTTCGGGCTAGGACCAATAGACGCTACTCACGTCACCTGACGCGTGTAGTGTAACGATTATTTTCACACACTTTCAAGTGGAAGGCAAACACGGGAAGTAAAGTAATTCCTTAATTATATCCCAATCGGAAACTTAGAGGCATTAATCCTCTGCTTATGGGAAAATACTGAAAGGAATCCGATAACATAGGATAAAAGCCTATAAATTTCCCATTGAGTACTTACGGGAGTGGCTGCCCCCAGTGATATTATCCCTCCCATTTTTTTTTCTGGAATTTTTCCAGTGGTAAGTTTGCTTTTGCTCTTAATATTCCCAGCCACGCCGTTTTTTTTCCTTTCTTCTATAGTTTACAAGATGAGAATTAGTAGCATTCAAACTATACGACCCTACTTGTTTTACGTAAATTTACAAAGCTAAGCTTTTCTTGCTGAGACCAAATTTCTTAGGCAAGTGTTTTATGGTGCTAGGTGCCTCATGAGAATTAAATATTTTTGAATTTCCCATTGAGTGTTACAACAAAACTTTCCAAAAGTGTCAAACATGCCTTTCACTAAGCCAATTATTTATGTTTGTCTTAGCACTTCACATGAACATAGACGCGGAATAGAATATTTTAATACAAAAAAATAAGAAGGTAGTGATGAAGCAAACATCTGTTTTTGGAAATGCATAACAGTATTCACAACATAGTCTTCAGCAGCGGATGCCTCTGAAAACATGCAAAGAACGGGAAATAAAAACATGTTACTGCTTATTGTCTCAGGAGTATTTCGCACAAATGACACTTTCATATCATCTAAAGCCGATATTGATCAATACTGCTGACTATAATTGGCTCTAGGGCAGCGAAAGTGAGACTGTCTGGGTGACAGTGTGGAATCTGTTTGTTTTTGCGCTCCCCACGGGCCTCTCAGTGCCTCTCAGGCTGGTGAGCCCGTGTTATGCTGCGAAAATGTGGATTTCCGCGAGGGCTCATTTTTCATAGTAGTCATATTGATAGCAAAACTTCCTGTCTCTGAAAAATCAACGCAGTGACGCGGGTACGCCTGCGGAGCCGCTCGATCATATAGAATTATAACGATATAATCTTCTGAAAAATTGCGTAATAACCTGGGTCTGCTTTAATGCTTAACTGAAGATTATTATGTGCGTTGTTGATATATCCACTCGGACAAACTGTAACTACAGCAACATCCACTGTCTAGCCATGGCCATCCCCCAGTCTCATTTTAATGGAAACCCTGAGGCTTTAGTACCTTGGTAGTGAAAGAAATATCTCCATTCAGCATCGAGATCATCATTATCATTATTGTTATTTTAATTATGCATACCTTGGATGGATTCAGACAAGTTTCAGGAGGTGTAAGGCACGGTAACCCACGAATGTAGAGGCTTGTTCATTTTCTCTGTAGCACTAATAATACCTTATGATGTACTTAGGGAACATTACAGTGTAAGAAACGAAGTGAAGATTAATTGTCACTAAAGATAACATACAGAGAAAATATCATAGCACGATCAACATACTAGGTTGCATCGCAGTTCACCATTTGGCCTCTGCCTGCTACCTTCAGGTAGGCACTTACTTGTTAATTTGTAGCAGCCAAAGTCTAGAGCAGTTAAATGCCGTGGTAAAGCTGTTGACAAGAAAACAATCAGAAATTGAATTTGCTTCCACAACAGAAGACATTAGCTGCGATATTTGGGACAGTTCAAAAGAATAATTAACTGCATCAATTCAGGGTCGTTCAAAAGTGTTATTAATTACGTCAATCTCTTCAAAATATGTTGAATGAAATCTCTACGAAGCGGCTTTAGGTAGGAAACTTAGTGAGTCCAGTAGCGCTACAAAGGCTGTAGAGTTCCTTAATTACCATCATCGCAGGAGCACAAGAGTCCATTGCTCAGAACTGTTAAACGACGGGCTATCTTGTTTTCCCGCCTATTTTCACCGAAGTTTTCTTCACAATTTCTTAAACTTCAGTGAGTTTTTTCTATTTGTCGCGCACTCAAAGGACCCTCACTCTTTCTCATCAAGCTTCATCAAAGCTAACATAGAAAAAATAAGTTTAGGCCTTGCACTAGGAATAGTTTTAAATGATGTCATAACTTTCTATCTTGTTTGTGTCTTTGAGCCTCTCAAACAACGTGAGTTTTCTCGGCGTTCCTTTTTCTCTCTTTTCCTTTTAACTAACTTCTTCTTATGTGGAAAGGTTGCACCAGCTCGAAAGTAAATTCACCTTTATAGCTCACTTTATTTGGCATGACCAGCAAAATGTATTGCGTGAAAACAATACAGCAGCATTCGTGACAGTCGACTGATTAAATGAAAACCCACCGTGAATCTTTATATACTAGGCTTTGCAGAATTCCTGTTCCTCTTCCCTATTATATCCTAATTGGAAATTTATGGGCATTTATCAACTGTCTACTAGTAAATAGTGAGCGGCACCGGATAATTCTAAATAAATTTCCGATTGGGATTTCTGTGATTAACTTTGAGAAGTAAAAATTATTCTCAGTGACCTATTATCTTAATATTTATCCTTGTCAATAAGATATCGCCAGTAGTACCTGATGGTTAGGTACATGTATACCGCAATGAAAGCAAAAAGAAGTGATAACTTGTCTCTCTCTAGATTGCTGCAACAGGTCGGACATTGCCGAGATGATAAAAGTCAGCCAGATGACCGTCTGCAGCGTCGCTGTAGGTTGTTGAAGGGTGAAGACCTCAGGGATCGACCTTGTTGAGGCAAACTCGGATATGACAGTAGATCGACGTTTAGGAAAGTCTCATAAAATGAAGAAAAAGCTCTTTGTCTCAGTGTCTGGGACCGTCAAAATTGAAGGAGGTAACAGCTTGAGTCACGTGGAAAGACCTCTGCCAGCTCTTTTTTCTTTTTTTTTTACATGCGGGCGAACCGTCAGGAGAGCTGTCGTTTTTTTAACGATTTGAAGAGCCACTGGAACCGTATTATTATTTTCGCAGATGGAAATTTCTTCCCGATCAATTCATCTGGCCGTGAACAAGCAGAACGATCGTAGCGCTAGCTTTTGCCATAGCGTCTCATAAGTCCGCTACATGTCTACATCTAAGCACCCCACCTCCGTGGAGTTTGAGCCTCAATGAGGTTCTCGATGTCGGACTTGTGCATCCGCGTAGATGAGCAGATATCTCTTTATTTCCATTGCGACATACGCCTTACTACTATTTACATCCAATTATAACTACATGGGAAATCAAATTCTAGTCATTATCACAAATAATGTTTTTCTTTTTTGCTTTCTAGAGTTGATCACAAGCATGCAAAAAAAAAAGCGTAACATGACTTTAGAGAGACCCGATATGTACGTACGTGTGGCAAACAATACTGTAACCTCCTCTGTTACATAGCACTACACAATGTCTTTCTCTTTTAGTATATTAGTGTACTTAATTATCTATATTTGTATTACAGCTATAACATTACTGCAGCTTCTATTATAGTTTCTGCCAATTCAAAAGCTCGATCTTTTTATATCATTAATTTAAATGCTCAAATCAATGAACTTAAAGGGCAATTTTTTCCAGATTGGAAATAAGGAGGTAGGACAGTATATGAAGTCCTCTACATAGGCTCTACTTCTCTTATACAGTAAAATTTTATATTTCAGGCTGAAGATTTTTCCTTTAGTGACTCGATCTCAAATTTTTCAGTCCAGAGTCCATTTTGTTGAGCACCCAGTTTTTGAACCCAATTGAAAAAAACTGCAGAAAGCAAACTGGGCCCATATCTAGACTACCCGATAAGTCTACACCTATCCAAGACTACCCGTAGTAAGAAAGGGTCTATAACCAGGACTACCCATATCAAGCAAGGTTCTATATCCATGACTACCTGTATCAAGGGTCTGCAACCTGCATCCAGTCTATATCCTGGACTATGATGAAGTATCATTAGCTACGTTCACTTCGTATGATTGTCAAATAGAAGATCTAGTCGGCAGGTACACGGCATCCTTAATGACAGAATCATTTGTCGCATCTTAAAATTGATGAGATATCGCTCCATATTGGTTGCAGTCATGCGTTTCCAGATGATTCAAAAACACTTCTTTAAGGGAGTTCTTTCGTTCGGCAAAAGTTTGTAAACAAAAGTAATCTATAATTTAGGTACACAGTAGAAACGTAAATAAGCCTGAATATATATATATATATGTATATATACATTTACTAAACACAATGAATCGAGTCTGGGTTCGATCCGGGGACCTTGAAATTACCACGCCGCTGTTTGTGGCTTAGTGGTAGAGTGGCAGCGTGGTAATCTCTACGTCCCCGGATCGAATCCTGACTCGATTTTCTGTATATATTCTATCAAAACACAAGGGCTAACAGAGTGCCCCCTGTCTGGATAATACCAGGTGTTGACGAGACGAGAAAGCGTGAGATACATTTAATAATAAATGATGCATCGTATTTATATGGTATGACTCATCACCACGTATTCACCAGTCGTCACTGCCAGGGACAATGTTTCCAGTTGTATGCAAGAATGTCCGCTGATGCAAGCGGATCCGACAAACAATAAGGGTACCCGCAGAAGCAAAATCTGCAATTCAGCTTCTGGGCGGCGGCCTCAAATGTTGCTAGGGCGTTTGCAAACACCACGCTACTGTGTATTTACCGATATTTCAAGTAGCTCGCTAGGGCAGCTATGAAGAAAGTGTTCGTTCTTCTGCGTTGTTAACTGTTGATTAACAGTTTGTTTTCAATTCTATTTAATTGTAGTTATGTGTCAATCAATTTTCTGTAATAGGCTGCAGATCAATGACACAAACAAAAAAACTATATAGCGTGCTTCACGTGACTCACTAAGGTCCACATTTCCATAAATTAATATGAGAATCTTTGTCCATATTTTCACATCCCCGCACGACGAAAAGCGCGTCTTAACCGAGTTACCAAAGAAAATGTTGCATTTCACAATCCTGTAGTCGCGGCATACTGAAAAGAATCAAATATTGTCGAAGAGAGGACACTCACCATTAAGAGAGAGAATGGAATGCGTCTGTGTCCCTGTTCATAAAAGCTACAAGCAGCATTCCATGCAATGCAATGACAAGATCCTTGCCTAAAAACCAATGGCAATATCAGTCCCGAGACTCTGTACTGCACCTATAAGAAATCAAACAAGGCGGTTCTGGGTCAGAGCGGACAGTATTCTCAGGAGAGTGAACACGGTAGTGTTTTACTCTACTATCATACTTCTCTAGGGTAAAAGGCTTTTTGTGTCCAAGTTAATAAAACAAAGTATTGACTAATATACTAGCGGTCACGTTAGTTGGCCTAGCAAGAGAGACTCTTGTAAAGTTTCTGATGTAGTCAGATGGAATGAGAAACGACCGGTTGAAACAAACACTGAAATGACTGAAAATAAATGCCCTAACAAATTCTGCCCTCAAATTTTATCGAGCGCTTTTTGAATGCCTGCAGGGGCGGGGTCGTTTCTTACCCCACGATGGCCGTTGTCGGGTCTTACCCCATCTGACTATATAACTTCCAGTTTAGAGTAAATGAGAACTCAGTAGCTCTAAGCTGTCCTGCAAGTTTAGAGACACGCAGCAGTGCTATCGGAAGTTAAGAAACGCGAACGTATAGGGCAAACAACTGTCATGAATGAATCCATCTTAAGAAATCAAGTGTAGCGCTTTTGGGGCAAAACGAACTGTGTCTGAGAGCGGCAGTAAGCTACAGCGTTCTCTTTTTCTTGGCACGCTTTGAGAAGACTGTAACGGGGTCTTTGTTTGGACGTTTGGCAGGCCTTTGAAGCCTCACTCTGCTCTTCACAGAAGAAAAACACGTGGAGGTGCGGCGGGCCCTGCGGATGCGAATGCTTGACAAAGCTGCTTTAGCCTTTTTACATTTTATGCAGCGAAAGTTCCACTATTTCCGATACTTGCATAATTTCGGGGTTAATCTTGGATTAGCAAATTTACCTCGAGAATTTGACTGAAACAGGAATGCTTGATAAATGTGGAACCGTGTGCAAGAAGGTTTTTTGAGATGACAGATTCCCACGTGCAGTTGCGCGATGTGGTCTCGCTCGCTTTGATCGGAACGGATGAATATTTAGCAACAGAGTCGAGTTTTCTACTCCAAGTTGATGGTTGGCTGCTCAATTTCCCTTTGCTCTTAGCAAAGCCTGAGACAATTTAGCACAGCACGAATGTAGAGCCCCCGCTTCTGTCTGACGCTTATTGAATTTTAGGCTCTCAAAGAGAACTCTATTTCTCTCTTCACCGAACAAAAGCTGAGTCAGTAGAGCTACGGAAATTTAAAAAAAGGATTTTTTCTTTTTTTTCCCCCAAAGAATTCTGCAGATTCCACATCACAGTGACCGAACCGTAGCTGCAGAATGTTATACTGTTAGATTCAAACATGCGTACACATACCGGTACAAACTGTGAATGTTTTGACTTACGAGTGCATTATAACTTACGCACGAATCTTTCAGTCTTTAAGTTTCCTCGATCTTATTTTTTATGGGCGTTGTGAGCAAAAATATGAGTTATACTATAAGTGAACATCAGACAACAATTCTGGTAAATCACGGGAGAATTCGATACACGTGTAACATGGTCAAATCGCAATCACTAGTAAGAGTGACTGAAACTTGAAAAATATATATTTATATGAAATTTGCTTTCGCTGTAACTGCATGTTATCCCTTTGCGATGCAGTGTGTAATGAATGCATACGTAGGTAACTCAACTTATTGATTGATTCGGGCATATAGACTGCAATATGCTTGAATGCTCATTTAATAATAACAAATAGACCTTAATTAGTGATATTGTAATAGTTGGTTTGCTATTAACATGGAAACCTAAAATATGTTCCTAGCACATGATGTAAAGAAAAAAATTGCAGCAATATATAGTATTTACTTAGATTTGCAATGAGCGACAGTGATAGAGAATCTGAAAACATCAGAAAAGTCTCAATATTATCATTATTGATTTTTATTCTCAACCACCACACTAAATACTATATTGAGCAGTTTGTTAGTTGCTTTCTTGGCTGGTTGCTCCTTTCCTCTAATGAGCTAGTATTTTGGCTGCCGTTGATACTCAACGACAGTAACTGACACGTTTTCTAGATGAAGTTCTTCACGGCTCTTTGAATTTCTTCTGAGCGTGAAATCATGCTTTATTACACCGAAAAGTTTTCAATAAATCGTTCATAATTTTAAAATAAATGCATGAAATGCCTGCCTTTCGGAGGTTATTGCAAGATGAGAATTGTAGATGGTAGCAATAATGGTACGATGCTATCAGTTTTTGAACGTAGGAGCAAAATGCTTAATTTGAGTTTGAGAAGTCCTTCGAAAAAGAAATCAGAACGAAAAAAATGTAGGTTTCTTCTAAGTACACCTATGTTGTGTCGTCATTTAATTCGGCTCGGTATTTTGGTAGATTTCCAGAAAAATCTACCGAATGATTCGGTATTTTGGCTCGGTAGATTTTTGAAAACTCCTTATTAATATGCCTGCATAAAACATCTTCAAAAGTGTTTTGATACATTCTAGAACCCATAGAAGAACTATTTCATGCCTTTAACTACATCACCCACTGGCAGTTCACGCTCCACTAAGCTCGGAAGCACGTGACAGTTGAGTGAGCGAAACATTATAACACACTACGCCCATTTCTCAAAGCGCAACGTCTCTTCGCTTCAATGAAGTGCAATACAGCGTGCAAAATGCTCAACTGAACGAAAATCAATGTGATTTTTCTAATGTCTTTCAGGAAGGACGGTTGGTCATACATGGCTGAGAAAATTCTATTGTCGGTGCGGGAAATTGAAAACTACCGAAGAAAGTCATTCGGCAAATCCATTCGGTATCGGTAGAAGATTAGGTAAAGATTCGGTTGTTCGGTAGATGATTCTACCACTGGTACTACCGTAATAACAAACTTCACCCGGTAGTCCCAGCTCTGGTCAGGTGAAGTTGTTAGAAAGTCCTGGCCTATGTTTCACCGGACCACTATTTTGCTGCTACAGAGATCAAAACAAGTTTCGTATAATTAGTGGTTGAAAATAAATGATTTTTGTCCACGTTTTCAATAAATTAAGCTTTAAAATTAGTATATGTTGAATTTTACACCCTGTCCAAAAACAAAGGCGCTCAATAATATTTGGAAATTTGGCACCAACGACAATATACTGCAGCTGCAGGTCGCTCCGCTAGAGCGGGTTCAGCTACGATTAATTCTAAAGCTCCAAATTGCGTCGCCTCGGCTGGAAGATGCTGCACCACCGAGCCAGAGACGGGCGCTAGAGTGTGTGTGTTGCTTACTAGAAACTCGTTTTCTGTATTATGCGAGGCAACTGTGCTGCGCATCTCTCGTTGCAGCTCTATCTCAATTTTTTTAACTGGCTACGCGCAAGCTATCACTTTAATCTCATTGATGATGCGTAGCATTCGGAATTTTATTAGACGCGCAAACGGGAAGTGAGCGAGTGGAAATTAACTGTCTAATTGTATGGGAGGTGTAATGACTAGAGCAGTGGTTCTCAGTTGGTGCGCCGCGGCGCACATGTGCGCTGCCACTCATTGGTTACTGCGCAGCCAGTCACTGGCCAATTAGCTACATGTAATAAGCATTTTGTTCTGCAGAATTTCCTGTGAAATCCCTGATTTTTTGGTTTGAGATTCCAAAATGCTCAAAACCACTCATCTTAGCAGCATGGCTTCACTGTATAGTTATATGGCGTGTGCTCTTGAAATATGGAAGCTATACTAAAGTGGAGAACATAATATGTATATATTTACAACAACGGAACAATTATTGTACAGCATGCTGGAGCATTTTGATATCGCATGTTTTTTTTTCTTATTTAATACCCGTAATGCATATTTCATAAAAAATGCTAGATATACGCAAGAAATGTAGTTTGATTTGATATAATGTGGACTGAAAAAATAAAATCGTAACTGGTGGCAGGTGCGCCGCACTATTCTCCTTACTAAATTAGTGTGCCACCGATGGGAAAAGGTTGAGAACCACTGGACTAAAGGCAGGCTGCCCAAAGCTGTTGCTTCGTGAAAGTCGGACTGTAAAATGACGGTATCATCCTTGAATAATATAACGCTTTGTGTATTGATTTATTTCGTGTCCGCTTTGAAGGAAATAGATGGGTGAAAAATAAGCCAGGTTGCAGATTTTGTAAATTAATGAACATGTTGCAGAAGATGGCGACGGGCCGGGGGCAGATCCTTATCACCTTATCTGAAGATACTTTTTGGTTGAGATACTTCTTGAAATCGGAACACTGTGTATGTAGCTTCTGGAATCCTATTTTATGATTTTGTTTTCTCAGGTCACGACAGATGGCAGATGGTCAACGAAGCGCTCTGCGGAGGGGTGATTCTTCACGGGCAGTAGACTGCTCTTTCTTTTAGCTTACTGTCTGTCACTTCTTCTACAGCAGTATTATTCCCGTTCAAAGGGGGTCACTGAAGCAGACTTGGCTATTCCATGTATTTCTGTTCATTCAGCTCCATACCACGTATATCATCCCTCACACTGTCGTTCTCTGAAGGTGCGAAATTTGTTTCATGGCCCAAAATTTCAGTGATGCAGATTATTAGTTCGCACGACCGTGTGTTGGCAACGGAGCGCTGGTATGCATACCAGCTGGCTGGACTTACATTAAATTTTATTTTGAGTATTTTACTCGATTTGTTTTCTGCCTCTCACTATTGAAGATGCACGCCTAATCAAGAAGGAAGATATGGAACGTATAAGTAATACGAAACTACTACATATACAGTCTCAAGATCGAAGACATTCTACAAATGCATTGAGGGAGAAGAATCGTCAAAAAAAGACTAGAAGCAGAAAGGTTACAGTAGTGAATGAGAGCTGCTGAAAAAGAGGAAACGACTAGTCAGAGAAAAAAGCCCTAAAGTTGAAGGGACGGCAAAGAATCAGTGAAGAAAATGAAACAAGTCAGAGAAGAGAAAATTCCGAAACGGCCTATATTAATAAAAAAAGATTATTATTTTTTCACAACTCTTTTCAAGCAACCAAATACATAACTCAGTCATCATCTTGTCGACAGAATAAATCTAACGTAGTCGAGAGATGATTATAAGTACAACAGATCGATAAAAATTATTATCGGTAGCTCAATTAGCTCTGTATTTTTTTTATATCTTCGTCGGTGACTGTGAGGCGGTGATCGTGCGCTTGCAGGTAAGCTATATGTTGCGTTTTAAATGTTTATTATCCAGCAACGTAGTTTTCTATTTAAACTAATACTATGCAATTACGTTGATGAATCCATTCTCTATATTTTTAAATTTCATTGATGATTCAACAAATCGTGATAGAGTCTTGTTAATGCTCGTTAACGCAGTGCAAATTTTGTTGCACAACAAATTTTAAAAGCAAGTAGCACAGAGCAACGTGTGTTGTGCTTTTATTTCAAGGCCTGTTTACATGATGTAACTTTTGTGGAGCAACACACTTTTTTCCCTCACGTCGCTCTACAGCAGGAAATTTTTTTCCACCATGCATGTACTCTCCCATGCGGTGGCAAGGATTGGAATACGAAACTATCAGATAGTCCGGCAGTTCGAAAGTGCTTGTAAGTTTTTTATGCCTAGAAAAGTACTGGAGGCAGAATTTCCCAAGCTGATGGGAAAACTTGACGTGATGTCAAAAACAAACCTTAAAATTTTGTAATTCAGTGTAAAGTTTTGAGAAATTTTTCAGGGCTACAGCTGTATTCCGCAACAAACTAACATCGTGTTGCCCGCTTGTAGTGCATGCAAAACATAGCCTATGGGATTCCCAGCCAAGAGTAGTAGACGGTCTTCAGGTTCGTGAAGCAGGTTTGTGACTTTCAAAGTCCAGCATATTGCAGTAACCAAACCCTTCCGAAAATTAGTAGAACCCAACTCAACAATGTTCCATATATCTTATCCGAGTCGCATGATGTCTTAGACTGCTTTCATCAAATACGTTTTACAAATTATATTAAAAGCAACCAACCTCATCTGGAGGTGTAACCTTTGAGAACCACTGCTGTTAACTATGTAAAATGCGTTGTCAAGAAAACTACTACTTCTCTAATGTGCTAGTAGCTATAGCGTCACGACCAAAAATATTATGTGAAGAGAGCCTCCACATAGATATGTCGAAACACGTTGGCAAATTGGTGTACCTTGTAATTAACAGGTCGCCAAAAATTGTTCTGACAACTAAAACGTACACTTTCCGCTAAATAGACATTGCTTGAAGCAATGTTTATAAAGTACGCTGTACCATAGGATCAACACACTTGCAATATATGTACTCTAGACGTAGCATGGGTTCTTGGTACCAGTATTTAGTTTGTCTAAGTCAAGTTACACTTAGTCCACAAAGCTTGGCTTGTTCGCCATCAGAGTGCGCTGATTTCGCCTTGTTCAGTCGGGTGTCAGGCAGTAAATCCAAACTCTGCCCGTATTTCCATCAAAACGGCCGACAACTTAAGCCAGCCCGGCTGGGTAACGTGGAATTTATTGACCGTCTCAAGCATAAGTGGCTTGCTGCTAACCATTACAACACGATTCAAAGTTGCGAAATCAACGGTCTTTTCTGAAGTTCGCCAAGTCAAAAGCAGTGCGCTCAACTTCACCACCCTATTTAATGGTCACTCAAGTCAAGTATTATCACAGGTCGTATAATGATACCCAGAGTGGTATAATGCCACCTTAGGCTATATGTATAATGACCGAAGTGAGGTTGACTTTCTGTCTTTGAGAGCAGAACATTGAAGACTGGCAAAAGTTCAATCAGTTGCGCAACGCCGGTCTCTTTGTCAAGTCACAAAATCAAAATCGCAAAATTATCGTTGCGATTTTACCAAGTGCGTCATTCTTATCAGATTCCTAACAGTGGCGCACGTTAGTGTGCATATCAAAATTGAAATATCAATAAGATTACTGCCTTGCTATTAAAGTGAGACTTCGTCTAACTTCCATGGTCAGGGTATGTTTACGTATTTTCTTGTACAAGATCACAGCATCAAAATTATTATAAGATTGAGTCAATCAAGGAAATCGCCAGTCACCTCAAACATGGTTTCTAGGTGTCTTCGGGGACTAACACCTTCTGGCAGTCTCTAATAATTCGATTAGCAATTTGATATCAACAATATCATATTTTGAAATCATTCCCTATTGAAACATTAATTATTGCTCAAGAGAGGGCAGAGCAAACAACACGTCGGACCTGACATGTTATTCGGGAGAGCGGTTTAATGAAATTGTGTGTTTGCTGCGTCCCAGTATATTCGTTCTCACCGACCGAATGCAATTTGGTTTAAATCGAACATTCCAAACTAACTGGGCCGAATGTGAGCAGCGCGCTTTCAGGTTTTGAACCGTAAAAAGAACACGAATAAGATTGTCAGAAACAGAAAAATTTAATGTTCATACGGATTTATTATACAGAATTGTTTTAAGTCATTGATTGTCAAGCCCTATACTGGTTGGTCGTGCCAAGCGCAAAGTCTTGTTCAATGGAGAACTAAGACAGCGCAAACAAATTCAATACTTCATGCAGACTAGCTATAGCAAAACAAGTTTATTTATTTAACTTCTACGTGTTCTGTCTTTGTCACATTCAGTACGCTAAATTTAAACTTGGATCAATACAGATGGGAATAATTCACTAAGCTTGCCGTTTTTCATTTTAGTGCAAAAACAATAAATTAAGACAATTTTTTGGGAGACGTTATGTGTCCCTCGCAGTTAGTTAACATATATCACTTCATCGTACGTGCATACCGTTTCTCAATACCACATAAATTTAATAATAATAATTATAATAATAAATTTATTGACAGTCACATTGTACAAATAATAAGAGGAGAAGACACCAGTGAATTCTAAGACAATAAACTTGTGACCCAGCTCAAGAACGTCATTCAAATTATGTTTTATTGTTGCCTAAATATAGGAAGTCGTTGAGGATGGAAGTGTTTATCAAGAGAACAATAGTGAGAAGCCCTACGAAGTCAGTTCTGAGAAAGCAAATTAAATAGGCCGACGCTCACGGCGGAGAGGGTAACAGGGAGTAGCAAGAGTCCCCGCTAGAGCAAACATTTACAAACAGACGTGTTCCTTTCGGGCATATCACCGCCGCAATCACATCTACGACTCCCCCACTTTCTCGAAACTTGTGTTCTCGGTATATTATTGGAACGCGCGTATCTATATACACAATCTCGCTATGCAAGTACCTACCACCTTGTTTGACTTAGTATGTCGAGCCTCAATACATGTATTTATCACCTTCTCCAAATACGTGTATCTGCCACCTTGTTGTCACCATCTCGAACTACGGGTATGAAGCTGGGCTCACACTGCTGCCAACACGTGTTTGCAACAGTGTTGCCAACACATGTTGGCGAGACAGTCGAAAACACCCTTGCTGTCGGCATCCGTGAAGAGAGTGATGGCAACACTGTTAGCAACACGTGTTCTGAACACTGCTAGTTCAGACTACACTCACACTGTCTGCTGGAAGAATGGTTGGGGTGTTCGAGAGAAAATTGCTTCAGATCAATTCGTAACTTTGCACCGGAAGAAGGTTCCTTATATTTTGATTGCCCAGCATCGTTGATTTTGCGTTGCGGATTGGTTATTACATTTATTTTGACAAATTTGTGTATTTAATGAAAAATTTTGGGCATTCGACAATATTAATCATTAGTCTATTATGTCACATTTACTGGAAAATAAATCAAATAGTTGAAAATTTTTGTTTATCGTTCCTTGAAGGAAAATGGTGTCTGTTACCGACTGGAAGAGGTTCGAACAATATTATTGTGTGTGGAAATAGAAAAAAATATCCTTGTTTATAAGACCCGTCTAGTCTAGTAAATACTATAAATGTTTCAAAATGAGACTAGTAATCTACCGGCAAATTGCAGAAAATATGAAAAATGATTGCAATGCAGAGCTGGTAAAAGAGTGCTGTATACCTTATTGATTGCATCCCATGCTGATAACGGACTCGCGAACACCAAAGCCTGTTTTCAAGAACAGATGGGTGTTTCCAACACTGTTTTCAAAAACACCATGGCTGTTGCCAACACGTGTTGGCATCAGTGTTAGCCCAGCTTGAGCCTTCTTCTAGGTAATTTTGTATCTTACAACCATCTTCAAGTACTTGTATCCGTCACCTTCTTGGAATACTTCCATTTATTACCTTTTCGAAACACTTGTGTATACTTGTTTCACTCCTCTCTGGGAAGAGACCTCATGGTCAGAGCTGCTGTCTGCCATCTCATGTGTGGGAAATTTCATGGGCGAGTGTATCAGCATACACTTGAAGGTTATTGTAAAACTGAAAACCTATTTAATTTTCAGGCATCAGGCAGAGAAATTCTTGTTTATACAATAATAAGTGAGATTTAAAAATACAGAAAATAGCTGAACCTGGTAGGTGATGACGATTCACTTAATCTAAAATACATACTCATTACTTTGGAACCAGTTGTGAGATTTTTTACGGAATCCTTAAGAAATGAGTTCATGTAGGAGAGATAAGCAATAGCTTATGAACAGAAGCAGGTAGTACAATATACCCCGTGTTGCGATATTGTTTCGGAAGTGAAGCAGCCCATCGCAGATGCACTTATGTATATTTGAAACCCGTGAGAGGACTGCTGCGATATTTCCTCGGCGAATACTGAAATTTTTCATACTAGCTTATAGTCTAAAGATTTTCGGACTTTCAAGACAAGTACATATTAATCTAACGTGTGATAACATGCCTATCACTAATTTCTGTGACTCTGATTACTACCGCCACCAAGTAGGTAATATATTTATCCTGTTTGTTTGTCTGGTTGTCTGCTTGTCTGTAACCAAGATAACTAAAAAAGTTATTTACTGATCCTTACGAAATTTACAGGGATTGTTATATAGGCATGTTAACAGTAACAAATTATTTATTTTTAGTTGAAATCCGTTCACCTGTTTGTATGTCGTCCTTTTATAATGCAAGAACTAAAAAAAATATGGACTGATTTTAGTGAAATGTACATGAGTTATTAGGTTTATTACGAAGAGTAAATGACAAAAAATTTTTTACGATATATTTGTGCGTTTGTTCGATTGTTTGTCGCTATTTTTGATTTTATGCTTGTTAGCAAATAACTAAAAAAAAAATTCTGAATGGATCTTTATGAAATTTACAGGAATAGTTAGTAATGTTAAATGACATAGATGATTAAATATTGGTGCAGAACGGTTGGTGCGTTTGTGTGTTTGACTTATGTTTGTCATAATGTTTGTTAGCAGCATCACTGAAAAAGTTATGAACAGATCTTCTAGAAAGTTGTAGAAACTGTTTATACTACCAAAGGCACAAATGATTAAGTTTTGGTGTTGATACGAAGAAAATTATGGTTTCAGAGCCAATTTGAATTTTTCGTTACCGTTGCCTTGCTTGACGGAGGTATGCACTCTCAGATTGCTCTAGAACAATATATTACAAAAAAATCATATCGAAGGTGTAATTATCTGCTTCAGCAAAGTCACCTTAGCTTGAGTTAAGGCCTCTCTTTTCCAATTTATTGGAAAGCATTAATTTTTATTCAGAGTTGTCCATGACTTGTTTTTTCTGAAAAAACTTTTTTTGAACTTATATTGAGCAACTGCGATAATTTCTATGGGCAACGACTCATCACAGTGTGATTTCAAAATAACTATATTAACCGTTCTATACGTTTTAAAAAGGCTTTCGACCCAACATGTAGTACAATTAACTAACATTATTTATCATGACAATCTTGTTAAGCTTTGTGTTGCCGATTTTAGAGCCTGATTTATGTTCGGTAATCGTTTAAGCGACAAATCAGTCTGTGTCCTTTAGTTACACAAGGCTTAAGTAAATCTACAAGAACTACAGCAATGCTGATGACAGGTAACTTGCAAATGCGTAGTTAATACGTCAAGTAGAGAAAAAAAACATTATTTTTCTTGTACTTTCGTGAACAATTTTTTTCGGAAATCACAGTGAAGAAGTACTCCTAGCATATTGTCAAGAGCAAATCCACTTTCCAAGACTCAAGTGTCATCGTATTATTGTCAGCTTCACCCTGTTATATTAAATACTTTCTATCAATTCTGGCATTTAAATTTACTCTTAAACATTTGGAAAATTTTGAAATTACAGTTGAGCATCCTCAAATAAAACACTTCTTTAGTTCGGGTCATATCCAATACATAAAAATAATATATTTAGCCTGATTTAAACTTCAGCTCTTCTAGACACTTCGTATTAGAAAATATTACGCTTCGAAAACGTAGGAAGTGCGCCTTGCCATTTCGGTGTCCATACGCTACTGAAAGCTGACGCACTGCCACTCGTATTTCTGCTCCTATCCAAAAGTTTCGATCTGGCCGAGCCATAATCGTGCTGGCTCCAATATCCCAGCTAGGATTGAGCCACTTGAGCCAACCTGCATCAATCATGTCTCCAGTAGTGACAGGTGGCGGGCATCTCCGTTACTTTATATTCCTGAAGAATTTCCTCGGAGCTTCAAGTGGGAAATTAGCCGAAGATGAACTGTCCACTCGAGATGTGACGTGTCCGTGCTAAACAACGAATCATTCATGGCGGTTCAACTTCCTAAGGCAATTCGTCTAGGACATGTTTGTTATCTTGTTTATAGCTTTGATGCTTACTCTGAACATGAAGTTGCTACAGTTTGCATGAGTTGCTGTCCAATCATCATTGAGCAAAGTTAACAAATAAGGATCGTGCCTTCAGTTAGTGGTGTACCTGCAGAGGTCTGCAAGGGCCAGGAGCCACCTCCGATACTGCTGGTATTATTGTATTATTAGGCTAAAGTACCAAGTCAGAAAAGTACTACCAGAACAAAGGTAAATAAATATCCCAGTTAAGATTTCTGGAGCATCAGGCTTTACCAACAATACAATTATTCTTCTCTTAATTGAACTAAAAGCAAGGCTGCTGCAATTGTATTGCAAATACATTACCAATGCTGTAGTATTTCAGTCATATCAACGCACATCTAATAAGGTCTGTTGAGTATCAGATAGTGCCAATAATACACTACTTTAGTAACCTTAGTAATATTTTCAACCACACTATAACACTATACTATGCCAGTCAACTCAACACATATCTAAACTAAGCAGAGACCTCATGTTCGATCTGTAGTCGATGTAAAGATATGCTCACAGGATTGTGTTTGTGGAGACGAGGTTACCGGCGACAGTCACCCCGGCATTTCGTCGCTTCATACAGGCTTGTAAATATTGGGGCACATCATTACTGCCCAAGGGACCCCGGGGCGAAGCTTAGGCCTTGTTTTATGGGGATATTTTGTCCGTTTACCAGCGACTGGTGACATCCACGCGGCTGCAGGCAAACCTGCAGGAGGAGAAACTGCCGAACACTTTGTGCCGGACTTAGTCAGGCCGAGTTTTTTTCGTGTTAGGTATCAGTGTACCAGTTAACAGTGTGGTTGTATTCGAGAAATTTTGTTGCGAAAAAGAGGCTACTTTTTTTTTGCATATTGCTTTCAATACGTGGTGGACAATATTACGTTGCATATTAGCTATGGCGTTACAAAATCCAGCTAGCAATAGTGTGCAACAGATAAATTCTTTCGAGATGCTAGAGTGGAAGAAGGTGAAACGCATAAAGTGTTTAGTGTGCTTCCAAGCAAACCCACGATCTTGAAAAAATATATATCTACAGGAGTAACTTTGTGATCAGCAAGATACAGTATTAGTTTTTATCATGCAAAGTACGTTCATCACACAAACTCGCGGTCATCAGCAAATACTACTGGAGTGCTATGCATGAATTATGACAGCTCTGTGCATCTGGGGATTCTTGGGCCTTCTTACAGATAAGAAAGAGCATTCACTTAGTGCAATAATGGCCTTTTATTCAGATTTTGGCGGCACAAGAGAACATGGATTAGTTTAATTGATTTGCTTGAGACACAAGGGGGCTTGGGTCGGCTTACAAGAGGTCGTGCATGGTTGCACTTTATTGACTTAATTAATTGTAAGAAGGTTCGGTATACACGTTTTCTTTTATTTACGACATGCAAATTTCATGTTTTGTAATAATCTTTGCACTGCTATGGGATATATTTGACCGTAAGACAATATGAGTAATATGGCATATCGTGATTGACATCTGAGTGCAAATAAGGTATTGGGAAGTAATATTATTACCTCCTCCAGCCTATACTTTTGTCGGAGTTTGTCGAAAAGTTTGTTTGCCTCTTTATACAATTGTTTAATTGTCTGTCGCCAAGATAACTCTGGAAATTATAGAGGGATTTACAGGAAATTTACATGGATTGTTAGGTATTTTAAAGCTAATAGATGATTTACTTTCCACCGTTTGCTTGTTTGCCCACCCGGTTTTTCTCGGCAACATGACTCAAATAGTTACGGACGGATCTTCATTAAGGCTGCAGGAAATGTTGGTGGTGTTACGAAGACTCTCTCATCTGATAATGATCTGTTCGCAAGCATGTCTGTCTTTGTTTTAATTTTTCTATGTACCAGTGCTAAATCTCGAAAAGATATGGACGGGTATTTATTGAACTCGCAAGAACTGTTAGGAATGTTGAAAGAAAAAAGTGACCCAATTTTGCTAGCTGTATCCGTGTCTGTCTCTCTTTTTGTTTGTTAGAACATAACTCAAAAAGTTATGGAAGGATCACTCGGAAGTTTGCAGGATCTCCGAGGAACCTTACGTTGATCACATTTTAGTGATGATCAATGAAAATCCCGGATTCAAAACCAATCTACTTTTTTTCATTGCGCTGCTTGGAGGATGTATGCGCTCTCAGCGTGCTCTCTAGTTTTCTATAAAACATTTCAATAATTTTGCTTTGATTTGAACATGTCTGACATGACACAAGCATGTTTACGTCATATCTTTACTGGGTAGTATCGATCATGGCAAATTGTGAGACAATGCCTACTAAATAGAGGTCATCATAATTGCCCCCGCCAAGGAGCTAACGGTCTTGCCTGAGTTTGATCATCTGTTTTTCTGTCTCTTTAGTTGTCTACTAGCACTAAAGCTCAAAAACTGATGGATGGATCTTCATGAAAATTAAATTGTCTTTTTGTCTCCCTGTCCGTCTTTCAGAAGCGTCACTGAAAATATTAGCAAGTATTTTCTCGAAATTTTCTGAAACTGTTGTAGGACTGTTACGAGGTACAGATGACTCAATGATGGTATTGATCAGGCATTTATTTTTATTTTAAATTTTCTTCAACACTGCTTCGATTTGGGGGCATATGCGCTCCCAGAGTTCTTCTCTAGTTATTTTGTTTAACAACAAATACATGTATGAATTAGCCCCCCCCCCCCAAAAAAAAAAAAAAAAAAAAAACTTTGCTCCAGTCAATTGATTGGTGATTATAATTATGGTCTTAGATTTGTTACTGACACGTCGTGAACTGGAACACTCTGCATCAGATGTACTCCAGTTGTTAGCATACAGCTAAGAAAACACCTTTGTTTCCATGCAACAATTGCACCTAGCTGTTTGTTTTCTTCTTGGTCCTTTCAGCATTTCTCTCGATGAAATTTATGTATTCACTTTTGAATTTTTAGAGAAGAACTGTTAAAGCAAAGCTGACGTGAACGCACTAGCGGCGCTTCAGCTGGTGAAGAGGCTGTGTGTACTGCGCAATGGTTTCGAAAGCGTTCATTGTCCAAATATAAGTTCAAATGTATATAGTTCTCTAATGTGAAGTTTTTAATCAAGCCAATTTACCATAAAATTATCCTTATACATCCGTTCTCCGTGCGTATCAGCTTGCTGGGTATTTGTAAAATGGCGACACTACGCATCTTTCAATTATTTTCTCTCGTGGTGTAACATGAATGCATTATCCCGTTATTCCTACAAGGACTGCTTCAATAAATCAGAAATAACTACTAAGGGTTAACAGACTGCAGCTCTTATTCCTCTATCTAGAACGCCTTTCATTGTCAGTCTCAGAGTGTGTACTTGAAAAGAAGTTCACGTAAGGATATATAATAGTGAAGATCATTTCTTATCATAGTCCCATTCATACCAACTCAAGCCTGATTTCCCTTTTGGAATAAATTGTATTTTTTGTTAAGTCAAACAAATTTTCCTCTTGGAGGAAAACCATAGAGTTCCTTCAGTGTGAGACCCACGGATTTTCATCCAGGCTGAAAATCAAGAAGTTAGTTCCTATTTCCCGGGTTTAAGCCACGATATCCTTCTTTGTAGGGAACCATGGATTTCATTGGTTCTGAATCTCGAATTTTCTTCTTGGTTGAGAACCACAATGATCTTTAATGGGTGAGAACCATAGATTTCCTTTGTGATTTAGTACCACAGATTTATTTCCTGCCTGAGAAATGAAGAATTCTGCACGCCGTAGATTGCCATTCTAATTGAATGCAGTAAATTTCTCTCTTGGTTGTGAACGCCAGGTTTTTTCCTGCCTTTTAACTGCAGGTCTAAGGGTCTAGTCACATTACGTACATCGCTCCGTAGAGTTTCCTGCTCCGCTTGGTTCTTATTTCTCTGACAATATGAGTTTTCAAGTCTCGAAGTGTTGGCCCTTTAATTCCTCGTTAGAAAGTAATTACGTCGACGCAATTATATTGCTGTAATTTTTTTTTCGAAACTTGAAAGTGGCGCGGGGAGCAAATGACTGAGCAGTGTGTAATACACGTTTGATATCTTTGTATTTTGCCTTCGCTGGTGAAGTGTAGCCATATAGAAACGAGACACTAGCGTTATCTAGGAAACATCCTATTAGGTTCGCAGCTACGCAGTCTCCCAATCGACCCGCAAGTATGCTGCCTTTAAATATATATGGAACCTCCCTATAACGGCATGCAGCCTCCGCAAACTCACTGAGACCGGTTTGATTGCATTAAAGAAAAATTTAGTTCAGCTAACTAAACTATTGGCTTAACTATCAGATAATTAAATTGTTAATTAATAATAACCAACTGATTTGATTAAATATTTGGATATATTACAATATTTTATGCTAAAATTTACAAAAAAAAGTGTAGTACATGACTAGATTTGGTTATTCTTACTCCTTACAAAAGAGCATAGTTTGTTAACTGATAGTAATATAGCGTCATTAATACCAAATACGTCAATGTAAAAGTAAGCAAATAAAATGTACCATTAACATTGTCATCGATGTTGGAATAATAACTAATATATTTGGTTATTCTAATCACAAATGCTAACTAAAATATTTCAGTTGTTCTTATTATCTAACCGGACTCTGTGTGTACGCCTCGGAGTTACGCAGGCTCCTAATCTGCACGGAGTGTGACAAAACAGTCCACAACATATATCATTTCTTTCTGTAAAAACCCTCACTGAAACTCATTGACTGGAAGATAGCATAGTCTTTGTAGCGTAAAATTGTCATTAGTCTCGTTTAACTGAAGTGTTTCTGGAGGCACTTACAATTAATGTGGCCATCTTCAAAGTATGAGACAGAATAGATCCTGCAGACTAGAGACTTGTCTAGCTAACCAGCAACATTGCGAAAACGTCGGAAAATGTTTTCCATAGCCATCACAACGTGAATTTCTCTATCGTGAAGAGCAATGATCTGCTCACATCAAAACAAAGTTTCAGATATAAACGTTCCACAACCTCACACCTCGTAGAGCATCGTTACTCTATTTTAAGTATTTAATGGAGCGTTTCATAAGAAACACCACTGTATTT
>LQNS02007216.1:22524476-22558792 GCA_001587735.2 Parhyale hawaiensis
AGGAAGAAACGACTTCCGTGTGCCGCAGACTTGAAGTTTGTCGCAGTTCACAAGGATTATGGGTTAGGTTAGGTTGACGAGCTGCATTAGGTCGAACTAAAGACAGTTATAATAGCGTACGTTAGGATTGCTCCCTTTCGAAGCGTGAGAACATTACCTAACCGGGGAATTTCCACGGATCCCGCTAGTTCATCAATAATTTCCCAGAAAAAAAATCAGTACATTTATCAGAAAATGAAGACTATATATAATTATGATATAACTATTCGTTCTAACACACAAAACTTTGAAAATAAAATATCTTTAAACTACAGCCACTTCCCTAAAACCTAGTACATTTTTTTGAACCTTGGGAACTTTTTTGTTCAAAAAATGCTCCCAGATTTCATGCTACTGGTATATGTAAATGAAACGAAAACTCGTGAATTTATTGACATTCCTTTTCCTATAGTAATATTTTATAAAACGAATATTTATGGTGACAGTTGCACGAACATCTTGAAAACTCAAGAACAAATGTTACTTCCACTTTTTAGTAACGCAATGCAAGAAGATGGAGCTTTCTATTCCTTGTCTTACAATAGGAATGCATAGGGCAAGTCAGTGTTTTTCTCTTTTGAAGCTGCAGTTCAGAGAATTCCTGTATCAGATACTTTCGTGTAGCCCCCTGTCAATAGCTTCCATTATTATTTTGAAGAAAAGGAAGTCCTCGGGTAAGAAGCCTGCTGATAGATAAAGGCTTCATTCTTCACAACAGAATGTTGTATTCAGAGCTTTCAGGATAATGGAAAGATATTCGAGCAGACAAATTTATACTGGCACGAAACAAACATCCATTAGGTACGATACCTATTTAATCATGCAAAGCCAACGTCCAGCAACTCCAGGTGTTCGTTAAAACCTTCCGCTTGTAATACAGTATATACGGAAGCGATAGCGTGCAAAATTACTTGTATTATGTTAGCCGCTATTGCTTTAGTAAAATTATACGCCTGCTTTGCATATAATTACCTTCGCCAAGGAGGTTATGTTTTCCTCGTGTTTGTCTGTCTCTCTGTCTGTCTGTCTCTTTGTCTGTTACCAAAAAGATAACTCAAAAAGTTATGAACTGATTTGGACGAAATTTGCAGGGATTGTTTGATATATTAGCAGAAACAGATGATTAACTTTTGGTGAAGATATGCCCATCCGGTTGTTTGTTTGTTCGTCTACCTCATTTTTCTCAATGCCATAACTCAAAAAGTTATGGATGGATTTTTATGAAATTAACATGAGTTGTTAGGTATATAGCAAAGAGTAGATGACCAAAATTTGGTAATAATCCGTTTGTTCGTTCGTTCGTTAGTCACTGTTTTTAATTTTATGTTTGTTTGTACAATAACTCTAAAAACCATTAATGGATCTCAATGAAATTTATAGGGGTTGTTAGTAATGTAAAACGACATAAATGATCAAATTTTGGTGCAGATTGGTTTGTTTCTTTGTTTGTATGTTTGACTCATGTGTTTCATAACGTTTGTTAGCAGTATAACTCAAAAAGTTATTAACGGATCTTCAAGAAAATTGCACGAGATGTTATTACTATCAAAAGGCACAAATGATCAGATTTTGGAGTTTATACAAAGAGAATTGTGGTTTCGGAGCCAATTTAAATTTTTTGCTACCATTGTTTCGCTTGGCGGAGGTATGCGCTCTCAGAGTGCTCTAGTTTTACATACGATGATCGGAATTCACATTTTTAACGGCGGGTTGCCACACCAGTCAAAAGGAACTTATTGTGGCAAACAATCATCCACGAGCATTCCAGGGCCATTTTAAACTGCATGAAAATGCACAGCTTGCTAATGTCTAATCCCCTTCAAATTTCATACGATATCCGAAACGTTGTAATGGCAGGGAGGCTATGCCGTACATATTTATATTTATAGCTTTGGATAGAATTTTTTACCGGTCGACGACTCACGGCGTCCCACACCCGAGGGAGCTTAAAAAAAATTATAATCATTCTGTGCTGCTGCTGGTGCTTTATTCTGTCCTTCTCCTTGCTCCCCGCTTGCTGTTCTACGCGTTTTGGTCTTCTGGTAGGCGCCTATAGATGTGGGTTCCACGTTTCTATCGACCTGCTCAGGGTTTTGCTAACAGCACTAGTTGCTTTATTCCGCAGTCGAGACTACTCCGCAATCAAAGATTGGCGGGTAATACTTTTGTTTTTTAGTCAACTTTCTCTATCACGGAATTTGAAAAGGAGAAACAGAATAATCAGAAATTTTGATCGTGAATGAATTCAAATTTATCATAAAAATAATTGGAGATCGCGAACTACAATGCGGGGACCAGGATAACTTTCGCTAACACCGAATTCGCATCAAATCCAAGTTAGCTACAAGCTCGATATCTTAATATTGGATTTTTCCTTCACGTTTTGATAATTGGATGGAAAACGTTAATGTAAAAACAAGTAAGTTTCCCCCCTACACTAACTTACCAGAGATAGTAACGTTTTCTTAGACTCACAATGAGTGTTTTATTTATAGAGCAGACGATCTGCTGAGAGAACACGCTTTTTTGACTATCGTGTGAAACCCGCTTTAGGTTAATCAACGTGTGCATTACTATGCTAGGATGAGCTTCAGAACCGTACAAATCATATCCTCTAGCTAGCATTTTTTTTTTTTACTTTTCACAACTTCCATCAGTGCTTATGAAATATATTGGCTCAGTAGCTTAAACAGTAGTTTTCCAGGTTTATGGAAGGGAGTGCGGGGTGATATTAGGAGCAGGTATTTTCTACAACTGATGATAAATAAATTAGCGTCTGTGAGGACACGCCCAGCCCGCTGGGAAGGCACTATCACCCGGACAGCACTCAACCTTCCCACGTTCCTGCCCATTCGCAACTAACAACAAATGCGACCGGGAATGTGAAGCACATTCGCAATAAGTGTTCCAAATATAGTAACGCTACTGTTTGCGCGAGAGTACGCTGCTGCTTGTGCTAGAGTATGCAGCACTAACGGCTGTATTCTCGGAGGTTATTGACATTGTATGGAGTGTTGTGAACCCATATCCTGTAGAAGCCAAGTGCTTCCCAGTCGGTAATTAGTTGGAACCACACATTCAAAACTCATTCTCTGAGGGGCTCGGTGATTAGAGGTGTATTCTCGTTCGCTGTCACACTGTCGGACATTCTAGTCCAACCCAGTGAGAAAAATCTCGGTACTCGCCAATGCAGCGTCATCAGTTCTGTCACTTTAAGCAGTGATCGTATGGTCTGGGAGCCTTTCTTCAATAACGTGATAGGTCAGACAATCTATGATCGGTTGCCGTCGTACACTCCTCTGGGCTGTATAGGGAATTTTTCTGCAGCACCAATCAGTGCACGTGTTTCCTATTTAGGGTAAACGGTCAAGGATATTTTACCTTTCTCTTTATATTGAGTGCACTGATGCAAGACGCTAGCTGTATTAAAACGTGCTGGGACGGCAATTCCAGAGATACCGGCCCAGATGGCCTAACCCTACTTCTTCCAGCACCTGGTACAAAGGAGTCTGGACTTCTTACGCCAGCTCCTCAACCTGTGCCTGCAGCACGCTAACTTCCCCTCCATTCGGTCGCTTGCTGCCAGTGCTGTGCTGTCCAAACCTAAAAGTCCTATTGATGATGGTGGCTCTTATCGATCATCTTCCTTCTCTACCCGCAGCCAAGCTCTTGGTGAGACTTTTCCTCCCCAGCTTTCTGCAACTCTTCCAACGGCCTTCGATCAACATTGTTTCAGGCCTGACAGATCCACATCCTCGGCTTTGCTGCCCCAGGCTCTCACTATTGCAGCAGGCATTAACCAAGAAAAGTTTAATAAATTTTACCGTCTTGTTGGCCGTTGATATATTCAATTAAGGTTATCGAAATGGTAAACTATAACCAACTTCCTGACTTCGTCAGTGATATATGCTTATGCTTAATCACAATCTAGTTGGCAGTCTGGTCGACTACGTCGCTACTTTAGCGGCAGAACATCCTGCTACTACTATGGCTCGTAGTCCTTTTGCCTTGTGGCGTAGTCCAGGGTTCTCTTATTTTCCCTCTGCTTTTCAATCATTTCGTCTCCAGTTTCCCGTACTCCGCAGCCCTCACCACCTCCGACGCTGACGTTTTCGCTATCGCCGGGCAGTAACTCAAGATGGATGCTGCGGCCTCCTGACTCCCATCCCGTGGGGCTGAGGTCGCCGACTGGGCCGGAGAGCACACCCTTTTCTATTTCCCTTCCCAAACCAAGCCTACTCTTTTTATCTTGGACAACCATCAAATCTGAATGGACCAAGAGGCTTCTCTTAGTGACCCCTCCCCCACCTTTCAGAAAGTCACCCTAAAATCCTTGGTGTCCAGTGGGACCCATCTCTCACTCCTAATCCTTTAGGCTCTAGCTGGCACCAGCTGAAGGCAACAGAATGAAACGCTTATCATAACTTGTATGGCTCTCATTCGGTTCATAATCACGTATGCTGGTCCAATTTGGTACTCAAATGTTTCAGCTTCCGCCACAGACAAACGGCAAACCGCTCAAAATTCGACACTGCACGTGCCCCCCGCATGGCTTCCCTAAGCTGTCTTCACCATGGGACCAAGATGCTTCCTGTTAAGTATTCTCTTTATCTGCTGAGCAGGCAGTACTGCTTTAGTCCGTGGTCGTCGCCCATCCGGATCATAGTTTGGTTGTCACCGACAATAGCGAGCGCTCCTTCCGCCATACTCTACTACCCAAATGCCTGCCATCGATGTCTTACCTGTTGGATGGAGGTGCGGTGCCAGCAGTCTCGCTGTCTGCGGCCTGTGCATCGACTTACAGGGAAGTGAAGGCTTTCTCATTACTCACCCAGTGGCCTGAAAAGTGCTCGGCACCCCTCATATTTCCATCCTTCCGGCCGAGGTAACACTACCTCGTCCCTTCCGCACTGCACTATCGCAGTTGTATTCTGTGTATTGTGTGACCCTTGCTTCTTTCAAATAAATAATCGAGGCTGCGGCCTCTCCGCATTATCTGCTCTGTCAGAAGCAAAAGTAATAAGCCGTCTGTTACCTGCTTTCTGACAACTCTTCCAACGGCCCTATTCCACATCTCTGTAGAGACCTCTTTGGTGTCTCTATCTTTCTGCTCACCCATCCTTCGACAATCTCCCCCCATACTTCCTTGGCCCTCTCCGGAACCTCCTACGGATGAGAACCGCAGTTAAGCGTTGAAACAGCAACAACATCGTACTCGTTACGCTCGGTTCTCTAAGGCCGGTGAAAAACAATGCAATCTCACGCTCAACTTAAGAGCGTATATTCAGTTCGCACGTCACCCCGATTTACAATTAGTGAAAGTCGGTTAGGGATGTGCCGGATATCCGTTTACTTTCCGATTATCCGGCACTTTTTCGACTATCTGGTATCCAACCGGATAGTGAAGCTGTTCAACCGGATGTCCGGCAAGCTGCACTATGTAAGATTTGCATAGTATAACTTCTGAAAACGTGAAATCTATCAGTTTACTAACCAGCTTATTTCACAAAATTGAAAGTCATTTGCTGCTGCACTGCACAACAATAAAATGAAGTTTTCTTTACGTTTTCCTAGGGCACGGTACTTATTATGTACTGAATCCTAGACGCTGCAGTATACACTGTGGTACTTCTGATGACCGTTACTCTATATATACTCCCTATACTTTGCAGATATCACACATCTCCCTGTGCCTGGTGCTCCTCCTGTCATTGATGAATACTGGCAGTGGCAGCCCGTGCATTGGGGCCAGAGGGGCCGGGCCCCACCAACAATTTGAGTGAAAGCATACAAAAATTCAGATATAAGAATGGTCCTAAATATTAATCGTTTGAACTATTCAAAACTTGGATTCAGCATAGAAAATAATTTTTTCCTCAGAATCGCTTCCAATTGAATGCCGAGGGGCCAGCATTTCCTGGCCCGTTTTGTCTTTCATTTTCTGAAGCGCGAGGAGCGACCAGGCACCGCGCAGTGTCGGAGTATTTTATATTACGAAGCGGCAGAAATATGGGCGAGCGACTCCTGGCCCCAGGGAGCTCCTTACTTTGGCTGTCAAAGCTTAGGGTTTTCCACCAAGTTCCTGGATTTTCTCTCAACGCCTTGAATTTGATTCTGGCAAATTTGGCTTTTTTGTTCTTTTCATGACAGCAATACAACCAATAGCTCGTCAAACAACCTCAGCAAGTAATAAAGTATGTTTTTATTAACGTTTAGATGTTTACAGCGCTATTTCTTTGTCACATCTTGGGTTTTTTATGGTGCGATTTTGGGTATTCTAAGAAATCCCATTAATAGTCCAGTCTTGTCTCAGTTGTCTCTTTGCAAGTGTCAGTGCGCGTCAGGACTTAGTGTGATGTGTATTGCTATTATGCTCGTGTATGATAGCTCGCCCGCCCTTCCAAACACGTATAAGCCGCCACTATACATACATATTTACATCCTATTTGTATAGCTATCGCTGTAAAGTTCGTGCTATTGGTTTATTTAAACTCCGATTGAACTATAAGCAAGCTGGCCTCACCATTTCTGAGAGGCATCAGCCGCCACTCAATACTGGAATAGTGCAGAAGTTAGAATTTTGCACAAAGTGTGAGAACGAACTGGGACGAAGCGCCTTTTTCAACAGTGAGCATTCTCTATCTCATTGCGCTAGGTGGCTGTTTTGCGTTTGTTTGCTATGAAATAGCGCCGGCCGCACAGACTGCTGTCTCACGGGATTTCTGAAGCTCCCTTCACTTTAGAGGCAGCTATAGCAACAGAAAGGTTGCCAATTTTACCAATTCTTCATAAAAATGGCTATAGTTTGTTTCTTGTATGCACAATTGATTGTTAACTCACATGAAAAGCAGCGTATATGTCCTAGCCACTGAATAAATTGATATGCTCACTCCCACTTTAGCACAATTAGAAATTTAGAACAGGAGCATTGTCATCAAGGTCTCAGAAATAAATTTTACATCAACCACAAAAACTCAATTTAATTTACCTTCATTAGCCAGCCGGATATCCGGTATCCGGTAGTCACAAATCACTGGATATCCGGTATCCGGTTATGCGGCAAAATCACTATCCGGCACATCTCTACAGCCGGTGGCATAGGAACGGTGGCATGAACGGCTTGTGAAATGAATCTCCTCCTCTCATAAGTTAAGCGTGGGATTGCATAATGTGACCCAGTACAGGTTCAACAAAGACATGACAATGGTGAACATGTTAAATGGTGGTTTAATGTATCAATCTTATTCGTGCTGTCAATGAAATTGATACAATTTCTGAAGTGGGGCTAAGCCAACTCTTGTCGGACATACAAGTTGCCATTCTCGAATCTGGGCGACGTATATTTGGTACACGGCGCAAAAAAACAAAGGCAAATGTCCCGGGATGGAATGACTGTGTCCGCGAACTTCACACTACCAGCAGACTGGCGTATTACTCGTGGAGGGACGCAGGTAGGCCGCGCTCAGGTATATATGGCAGGAAAAAAATAGGCTGCACAATCTGTGTCGTATTGCGCTCAAGTAAGTGCGTAGACGTGAAAATGAGATTAGAGCGCAAAAGCTGTCTAGCAAGCTGACGCAAAATAGATCCATTGATTTTTGGAAAGAAATAAAAAGTCTTAGGCCTAAAGTTCACTCCGTTTCGCAGTGAGTGAATGGAGTCACAGGGGAATGTAATATTGCGCAATTTTGGAAAGCCCATTATGCTGGACTTATGAACTGCTTTGCCGATGATAATCGTAAAGGTTACTTAATTTGATGGCATTCTTGATAATCTGGCTCCCACTAACGAACAATGCACCGTATCTGAAGATGAGGTTCGTCAGGCGCTGAAAAGATTGAAGACTAATAAAGCATCCGGCGCTGACTGCATCCCAGCTGAGGCCTTTATATAGCCTCCTAGACTAGTAACACGCCTTGCAGTTCTGATCACCGGGTGTTTTACTTTAGGATTCCTCCCAGAGAACTTGATGAGCGCCATAGTAACACCAATGGTAAAAAACAAAGCAAAATGTGTGACCGACAGGAGCAATTATCGCCCTATCGCAGTGGCAACATCTCTCTCAAAAGTGGTAGAACTAGTGCTTGAGAGACGAATGTCACCGTACATGATGACTGCAGAGTATCAATTTTGCTTCTAAGCCGAACAGGGAACAAAAATGGCCATATTCACACTCAAACAGGTCATAAATTATTTCATTGACAGTGAATCTCTAATGTACTTGTGCTTTCTCGATGCAAAGGCTGCGTTTGACCGAGTTCATCATTACTCTCTATTCAAGTGTATGCTTGAGAGACAAATACCTTCTTATATTGTTAAGACGCTTAAATACTGATTTCATACTCAGAAATGCGATGTGAAATGGGGAGCGGCAATGTCATCAGCGTTCTGCATGACTTTGGGCATACTACAAGGGGGCTTACTCTCTCCAATTCTCTTTAACATCTTCATTGACAGCATCCAGACTCATCTGAACGCAGCTGGAGTGGGATGTCACATTAACCCTTTACGCACGACTGTGACGAATTCGTCACACTGAAAATTAAAGTATTAAATAACTCTAAATTACAAAATAATTCAGGGCGTAAAGGGTTAATGGCCAAGCAGTAAACGCGCTCAGTTATGCTGATGATATAGTCCTTGCTTCTCCCCATTTTAGTGGGCTGCAAAAATTAGTCTATATTTACGAGAGCGATGCCAGCAAACTGTGTATTGAATATAATGCTGCTAAAACTGTTTGCATGTACATTAAACCTAGGAAAAGTAACCTGCCCTCCGATAAAGTCACTCGACTTAATGGTGTCGATCTCACTTATGTAGACAGCTTCTCTTACCTTTGTCATGAAATCACCAATGATTTTCGTGATAACCAGGATATAGAGAAAGAAACGCGAAAGCTCAACGCAGTGGGCAACATGCTAATCAGAAAGTTTGTCACTGCTCGGATGAGGTTAAATGCCATCTCTTTCGAAGCTACTGCTATCCCCTGTACTGTAACTCGCTTTGGTCTAACTTTTAGCAGAAATCGATCGGACGCATTGTGTTGCCTATAATGACATATTTCGGCGCCTGATGAATGTGCCGAGGTCAACTAGTGCAGGTATGATATTTGCTCAAAAGTATCTGATTCTATCCAGCTCAGGATAGAAAAATCTGATAACGCCTTACTCAAGGTGATCCGAAACGGTCCTGGCTACAAACTATCTAGCATGTATAGCCGATGGCAGCGCATACTATTTCCAAGCAGGGGCCAAATAATAGGCCGCAACGTAGTGCAGTTTGTAATGATGGTATTACCTGATCTCAGTATCTAATGTAACTTAAGTATTAAGCTGTCTCCTGTGTACCATGTCCCTATGTGTACCTAATAAAGCATATTATTATTATCACGAACAAAGAAACTTCTTCAGCTTCAGAATGAATTCTAATTTCAACTATAGACACCCATATTTTATTTAGATGCAGATCTCAGATAGGTTACAGTAGTGCACTGCACCAGGTTATTACCCTTAGCATTCCACTTAACAAACACTTGACAGTTTCTGGAACAATAGCACTATTGCCTGTGTGTCTAAGTGGTCATAGTCTCCACTAAAAAGCTCCTTCTATTTGTATGTGTACATTTTCAATATTCTCGAATTATTTCATCGCCCTAAAATTAACGCTATCTCCTCACAACTCATAAGCTATTTCTATTGACGGCGGCAAATTTGTCTGTTAAAGGGCATGTAGAACAAACTTAAACACTGTGTAATAACATTACGATATCAATTTCATGAACAAAGTAATTCATGTACAATAATTTTTTCCAGTTTTTCGATTGGTATAAGCTCGTTTACGTAGTAGATATCTGGCTTCCACCTGCTATTTTTGTTTTCATATAATTATATTCACACTTCGCAGCCGTTTTACCTCCGCCAAGGAGGTTATGTTTTCGTCGTGTTTGTCTCTCTGTCTGTCACCAAGATAACTCAAAAAGTTATGAACCGATTTGAATGAAATTTACAGGGATTGTTAGGTATGTCAGGAGAAATAGATGATTAACTTTTGGTGAAGATATGTCCATCCGTTTGTTTGTTTGTTTGTTTGTCAACATCGTTTTTCTCGATGCCATAACTCAAAAAGTTACGAATGGATTTTGATGAAAATAACATGAGTTGTTAGGTATATAACAAAGAGTAGATGACCAAATTTTGGTAATGGTCCGTTTGTTCGTTCGTTCGTTTGTCACTGTTTTTAATTTCATGCTTGTTAGCACAATAACTCAAAANGGCCAAACAATGGGCCGCAATGCAGTGTAGTTTGTAATGATGGTATTACCTGATCTTAGTATCTAATGTAACTTTAGTATTAAGCTGTCTCCTGTGTACCATTCCCTATGTGTACCTAATGAAGCATATTATTATTATCATGGACAAAGAAACTTCTTCAGCTTCAGAATGAATTCTAATTTCAACTCTAGACACCCATATTTTATTTAGATGTAGATCCCAGATAGGTTACACTGCACCAGGTTTTTACCCTTAGCATTCCACTTAACAAACACATTAGCACTATTGCCTGTGTGTCTAAGTGGTCATAGTCTCCACTGAAAAGCTCCTCCTATTTGTAAGTGTACATTTTCAATATTCTCGAATTATGTCAGCGCCCTAAAATTAACGCTATCTCCTCACAACTCACAAGCTATTTCTATTGACGGTGGTAAATTTATCTGTTAAAGGGCATGTAGAACAAACTGCAAGACTGTGTAATAACATAACGATATCAATTTCATAAACTTAGCAATTCATGTACAATAATTATTTGCAATTTTTCGATTGGTATAAGCTCGTTTACGTAGTAGATATCTGGGTTCCAAGTGCCATTTTTGTTTTCATATAATTATATTCACACTTCGCAGCCTTTTTTCAGAGTGCATTCCAAAGCATTCCGACTTTATTACTGCAAGCTAAAGGATATTTTCTTTAACTTTCTCTTGTTAGATCGAGACAGCTAAAACTTTCATCTTCTGTTTGACTTCAAATCATTATCGGTACCTCTCAGTCCTCAGGCAGTATTGCAATTACAAAGCAATAAGACCTTAAATACCGCGAGCTACATCCTCTTTTTCGCTCATTTATAAGCACATATCTGAACTGCATCTTCTATTTGGGATTGCAACTGAAATGCAACTGATGATTCACACCTCATAGTCATGTCACTAAACTATAGTTTGGCCTATATGGGGTCCTGGTGTTGTAATATAGAAAACACTATTCATTTATACCGCACTAAACTGTGGGTGACAGCTGCCATTGACAACGGTGCTGGCCAATACATAGATCACCATACGAACAGCGACCTCTCTAGTCTGGACCGCAGCTAGTTATCCGACCATACACGTTTAGAAGTGAGAAACGATTCATAGTTCTTCATTCTGAGTGCAAAACGCGTAAAAAGATCTTTTAAAATTTCACTTGTCCAGAAAATGCAACTGCTTACAAGTGTGATACTTAACTGCATTATCTAGAGAGTTCTCGCTGTAAATATAAGTACGAAATTTAGCAGGAAGAGCTATAATTTTGGTTACACTCAGGTCTTTGGGTCCCATTAATGAGTAACGTAATTAAACACATAGAAATTTTTTATTAGTGTAATGATGCTAAATAAGAATTTCATTGATTTACCTTGTGAAAGATATATGTGAGTTCTCTATGCGTAGGAACAGCTTGTGGTTATGTGTATGCCACATTACCATGTGGGTACTGCAAAAAATATCTTTTTCGATAATATACAATACACGGTTGTGACGAGCGGCTAACAATGGTTAACACAACATAAAGTATTATCTTATCATTGCTTGTGGAAACAGTTGTTCAACTTTCTGTCGAATTTGAAAACGAAACTGCGCCAGACGTACCGCACCCCGGGATTCAGGATGTCCCAGAATTCACTGAACAAATTCTAACCTACGGTTCCTTACAATGAAACATAAGCATGTCGCTCTATAAAGGTGTATTCGAAATTGTTTCGTATGAAAGTTACGATTAGTTAAAATTTAACATCTGCGATTGACTTCAATAGCGGGTAAATGAAAATAATTGAACACGCCCTGCATAATGGCCACCATTCAAGGCCTGCATACACTGAATATGGAAGGGATGTTGAAGATTGTCGTGCAGTATGCGTCACACCATCGAGCGATTTGCATGAAGAAGATTATTTTCATGCAGCACGTGTGCTTGTTCTTGGAGCTATATGATAATGTTGCAGTAGAGTGTCCTCTATCTAGCCGTCTCATATACAGTACTGTTCGAATGGACCTGGTTCAGGTCTCGCCGCGCAGAATGTTCTGGTTTCAGGCAGTCTTCCATGTATAGGCATTTAAAAGCCACCGTGCGGTTGATTCCGTCTGATCCGTCCGTTTTTGTGATCACTTTTTGACGTGATTCTGATAGTGATTATCTGCGATTGTGGTGAAAATTGATTGTACCGTAAATTCTTTCCAGGGTCGATCGTGCGGAATGAAAGTGATTCCAGCCATTGGACTAGCAAATATTCAAAATTTAAATGAGAGGTCTTGACATTTTCTCATGTTTAGGACAAAATTAAATAATGTTATTGTGACTTTTTGCAATATTGACTTCTAGAATTATTGTAGTTTCGTTAGCTTCATGCCTGTGTAGTACAGCTTAGTCTTACGCGCATTTAATCTCATCCCCTACCTAGCACACTAGGAATCAATCGCCTCTAGATCATGCTGAATCAATTCTGAAACCTTCAATCTATTACTAGGATTCCTGTGAGCAGCCAGCAAAGAAACATCATTAGCGTAACCAACAAATCCTGCTGAGCATACAAAAAATCACACCCAAAAACTCACAATTCTTACCATCGACAACCACACACTGGGGTCTACCAGACAAGAACTGACTAATAACTGTGAAAATCAAACCACCGACACCCATTAACCTAAGCTTATGAAGGAAGCCTAGGTGATTCACGAGATCAGAAGCAGGGCTGAAGTCAAGCTCGACCAACCTTGCCTCATGACCACCATCACGAGCCAGCTGCAACACATAAAAAATGTGAAGCAGAGCATCACAGGTTCCCAAGCCCTTACCAATACCATACTGTATTGGGGAAGGACACCCTGCTTCTCAAGAAAGCGACGTAACCAACCTTTCGTCGACTTTAGACAAAACAAGTGTGAAAGATTAAAATTAAATACATTAACACATCGAGTGGCATGTGAGTAGCAGTTACATCAATAACAATCGGAGGAGGAAGAGACTAACAACGAAATGTGCCCGAATAGCGTGTGACCTGCCTCAGATTCATGAATAATATGTGCAACTTAAATTGGATACCTAATCCAGCGCAGCCGAACCTATAGCCAACCCTATTTTGCCTAATGTAACCTAAAAAACTTGACGCAACCTGCATACGGTCCCGGGGCCCAACGGCCTCCACCATTAAGAGTACAGCACTGGCCCCGCCAGGATTACGAGCGCCCAGAAGTTAGCTATGGCAGCGGATTTTTTACAATTCCTTCACGACCCTTTAAACTCTACATCATATCAAATTGCCTCATAAAAAGCATTGAGGGATTTGTCTGAGTTTCTACAGTATTCTGAAAAGGACGACAAGCGCTCAGCCTGTTATTTTTCATCTGGTGAGTCGCATTCACAGCACCTGCAGATTTTCCCTAATGTTCCTCCTCTCCATTAAATGGATAAAAAGATTGCGCCGAAGACTCAGGAAAAGGAGAACTGCTTGTACAGTTTAAATTTATTTTTGCTCTAAATTTTGCACCTACGAGGGCAGTGATGGTCTTCGGTGTTATTCCGAAAGACAGTCCTTAAAGTATTATTTAAAAATAATAATACACGTTGATGCCCTTCCATATTTGCTGTCGTTACATTTTTGATATAGACCGCTTTTTACACTCCTGAAACCATAGGTGTCAGAAAGACTCTTTTTAAAAGGTCTGTGAGGGTATAGATTTGACACACATAATGTTGTTTGTTGTAAACTAAGGGAAGAAGTAAATATTCTCAAAAATGCAATCAAAACAAAGACCTGAAAATGATCGAATTCATGAAGAAAAAACACTCAACTGCACTCATCAAAGCAAGAAAAATGCACATACACAAAGAAAACTAGAGAATCTTAGTTCTGAATCCAAGATATCTTTTTGATCTTCACTAAAATTTGATCAACGGTTCTTCGAAGCAACCCTACCAGTTCTTGTACACTACTTGAAGATCAGCCGTCAACTTTCGGAGATATGTGTAACTAAAACTTAAATTGGACACCTAATCCAGCGCAACCGAACCTATGGCCAAACCTATTTTGCCTAATGTAACCTAAAAAAACTTGATGCAACCTGCATACGGTCCCGGGGCCCAACGACCTCTCCCATTAAGAGTACAGCACTGGCCCCGCTAGGATTACGAGGGCTCAGAAGTTAGCTATGGCAGACAATTCAACACACAAACTGACGAAAAATTCTTACCTGACTATTTGTTCCTATTAACAATTCTAACAGCTCTTGCAAATTATATGAAGATCCGTTCATAGTTTTCTGCGGTATGTGAGTAAAGAAAAAGAATAACAAAAGTAGAGACAAGTAGTCCGCAAGATCGTCACGAACTCTGTTCCTATACTCCTCGTAACATTCTAAATATTCCCTGCAAATTTCATGAAGATCTTTTCATACTTTTTTTAGTTATACAGTGTAAGGAAAAACAAGTAGACAAACAAAAGATCAAACGGATCTTCACATAAACTTAATCGTCCATTCCTCCTAATATACCTATAACAATTAATCCACGTAAATTCCATGAAGACCCGTCAACAACTTCAGCCAAAGGTGTTATGTTTTTGTCAGAGTTTGTCTGTCTGCTTGCGTGTTTATCTATGTATCTGTCTCTCATCAAAATAACCCAAAACATATGGATGGATCTTCACGAAATTTACAATAATTGTTAGGTATGGTTAGAGAATCATGCAGACTAGCTGGACCCGTGAAAATTTTCACGGTTTACCAACTTTATTTTGAGTGTTTGGAATATTTCCTTCTACCGGTATGCTTGTTGTTGGATTTTAATGTAATTAGTTGCACATCTAATTTAATCGTGTTTNCTGTTTCTTCCAATACTTTCCCTATTAATAAAACTGTTATGATAGCCCCTGTTCTTTTCCTAGCCCTGATTTCCATAGCTCGGACGAGTGCCAACCGGTTGTGAAGCTTCTTGGTAGAATCTTATGAAACTGAAGCAGTTAAGACATGTGCGGCATTGCTCTCCCTGCCGCTACAACTCTATAAAAACATATTCGAAATTGTTTCGTATAAAAGTACAATTAGTTAAAATTTAAAATCTGCGATTGACTTCATTAGCGGGCAAAGAAAAAATAATTGAACACGCCCTGCATAATCGCCACTTTCAATGCCTGCATACACTGAATATGGAAGGGATGTCGAAGATTGTCGTGCAGCATGCGTCACACCGTCGAGCGATTTGCATGAAGAAGATTATTTTCATGCAGCACGTGTGCTTGTCCTTGGAGCTATATGATAATGTTGCAGTAGAGTGTCCTCTATCTATCCGTCTCATATACAGTACGGTTCAAACGGGCCTGGGTCAGGTCTTGCAGCGCAGAATGTTCCGGTATCACGCAGTCTTCTATAGGCATTTTAGGGGCCGCCGTGCGGTTGATTCCGTCTGATTCGTCCGTTTTTGTGATCACTTTTTGACGTGATTCTGATAGTGATCATCTGCGATTGTGGTGAAAATTGATTGTACCGTAAATTCATTCCAGGGTTGATCGTGCTTGATGAAAGTGATTCCAGCCATTGGACTAGCAAATATTCAAAATTTAAATGTGAGGTCGTGACGTTTTCTCATATTTAGGACAAAATTAAATGTTATTTTGACTTTTTGCAATATTGACTTCTAGAATTATTGTAGTTTCGTTAGCTTCATGCCTGTGTAGTGCAGCTTTGTCTTACGCGCATTTAACTTCATCCCCCACCTAGCACACTAGGAATCATTCGCCTCTAGATCATGCTGAATCAATTCTGAAACCTTCAATCTATTACTAGGATTCCTGTGAGCAGCCAACAAAGTAACATCATTAGCGTAACCAACAAGTCCGCTGAGCATACAAAAAATCACACCCAAAAACTCACTATTCTTACCATCGACAACCACACACTGGCGTCTACCAGACTAATAACCGTGAATATCAAACCACCGACACCCATTAACCTAAGCTTCTGAAGGAAGCCTAGGTGATTCACGAGGTCAGAAGAAGCACTCAAGTCAAACTGTACCAACCTTGCCTCATGACCACCATCAAGAACCAGCTGCAACACATGAGAAATGTGAAACAAGTTCCCAAGCCCTTACCAATACCATACTGTATTGGGGAAAGACACCCTGCTTCTCAAGAAAGCGACCCAACCTCGACGCAACCAACCTTTCGTCGACTTTAGACAAAACAAGTGTGAAAGATTAAAATTAAATATATTAACACATCGAGTGGCATGTGAGTAGCAGTTACGTCAATAACAATCTGAGCAGTAAGAGACTAACAACGAACCGTGCCTGAATAGCGTGTGACCCGCCTTACATTCATGAATAATATGTGTAACTAAAACTTAAATTGGACACCTAATCCAGCTCAACCGAACCTAGCCAAACCTATTTTGCCTAATGTAACCTAAAAAAACTTGATGCAGCCTGCATACGGTCCCGGGGCCCAACGACCTCTTCCATTGCGAGCACAGCACTGGCCCCGCTAGGATTACGAGCGCCCAGAAGTTACCTATGGCAGCGGATTTTTTAGAATTCCTTCACGACCCTTTTAACTCTACATCATATCAAATTGCCTCATAAAAAGCATTGAGGGATTTGTCTGAGTTTCTACAGTATTCTGGAAAGGACGACAAGCGCTCAACCCTGTTATTTTTCATCTGGTGAATCGCATTCACAGCACCTGCAGATTTTCCCTAATGTTCCACCTCTCCATTAGATGGATAAAAAGATTGCGTCGAAGACTCAGGAAAAGGAGAACTGCTTGTACAGTTTAAATCTATTTTTGCTTTATATTTTGCACCTAAGAGTGCAGTGATGGTCTTCGGTATTCTTCCGAAAGACAGTCCTTAAAGTATTATTTAAAAATAATAATACACGTTGATGCCCTGCTATATTTGCTGTCGTTACATTTGTTGATATAGACCCCTTTTCACACCCCTAAACCATAGGTGTCAGAAAGACTCTTTTATAAGGTCTGTGAGGGTATAGATTTGACACACATAATGTTCTCTGTTGAAAACTTATGGAAGAAGTAAATATTCTCAAAAATGCAATCAAAACAATGACCTGAAAACGATCGGATTCATGAAGAAATGCACGCAACTGCACTCATCAAAGCAAGAAAAAAAGCACACACACAAAGAGAACTAGAGAAGCCTAGTTCTGAATCCAAGATATCTTTTTGATCTTCACTAAAATTTGATCAACGGTTCTTCGAAGCAACCCTACCAGTTCCTGTACATTACTTGAAGATCAGCCCTAAACTTTCGGAGATATGCTTTGACATGCAAAAAGACAATTCAACACACAAACTGACGAAAAGTTCTTACCTGACAATTTGTTCCTATTAACATATCTAACAGCTCTTGCAAATTATCTGAAGATCCGTTCATAGTTTTCTGCGGTATGTGAGTAAAGAAAAAAGAATAACAAAAGTAGAGAAGTAGTCCGAAAGATTGTCACGAATTCTGTTCATATACTCCTCGCAACATTCTAAACATTCCCTGCAAATTTCATGAAGATCTTTTCATACTTTTTTTAGTTATACAGTGTTAAGGAAAAACAAGTAGACAAACAAACAATCAAACGGATCTTCGCATCAACTTTATCGGTTATTCCTCCTAATATACCTATAACAATTAATCCACGTGAATTCCATGAAGATCCGTCAACAACTTCAGCCAAAGGTGTTATGTTGTTGTCAGAGGTTGTCTGTCTGCTTGCGTGTTTATCTACAGATGTATCTGTCTCTCATCAAAATAACTAAAAAAATTTGGATGGATCTTCACGAAATTTATAGGAATTGTTAGGTATGTTTAGAGAATCATGCAGATGATAAACTTTTTTTGTGAAGGTACGTCCAACCGTTTTTGCGTTTGTCTACTTGCATCTTGTAGGTAATATTACTGAAAAAATAACGAGCCGATTTTCATGACGTAGTAAGAAATGTTAGGGATGTAATGAGGAGCAAATAACCAATTTTTTTTATTTATGTTGGCCCACTTGTCTGTAATAAGTAAGTAAGTAATATGACTCCAAAAGTTATAAACGGTCCTCAGAGAAATAAATAATCAACTTTTGGTAATAATCTACTATTCTGCTTGCGTGTTTGTTTTCTGCTTGTCTTTCTGTTTCTCAAAACATAACTCAATATGTTGTGAATTAATCTTCAAAAAATTTATAGGAACTCCTAGCCATGTTACGAGAAACTGATCTAATTCCAACGATAATTAAAAAGAAATCTTGGATTCAGGACTAAACTTAAATTTTGTGTTATAGAGATATAGACTTCGAGAGTGCATCTCTAATTCTTTATATCCTTGTGTTTTCAGTACAAAGTAATTAAATATTCTAAATTTATTCCAGTAGAGAACGTATGGTTTGAAAAGTATTTAGAATCTGCATTTACTGTGAACATATTTAGCATCTTTGTTTTATTAGCACAGTCCTCTGTAGCCTAAGCGGACGGACAGATCTGCATCTGTCTTTCCGGGTTGGTTAGTAGCAAGCAAGCAATGAATGAAGGTATGAGGAGGTTGTGACTCACTCCGGATGCTGGTGCATCACCCAACGGGCTGTGAGTGTCTAGCAATGGTCTAGTTATTTAATTTTATGTGTCGTCGAACTGGAATACTAAAGCCTCCCAACCAACAGCTGAAATACATCCCCAGTACACAATATGTACCAGTACCATTTAGGAAGGTGGAGAGAAATTTCAGGCCATATTAAAAAGTAAACGCTCGTATAGAGCTCCTAGGATTTAATTGTCAAAAACGTGCTACATCTATTCAGATCCAGCAATTTATGAGAAGCACCTCCCGGTCACTTGCCCTGCATTCCTTTAGCACCGTCTTCTGTTCTCAATATCCTCGGGTTGTCTAAGTCGAAACCAATTATCGAACCCTAGACTGGAATCAATTTCCATTGTGGTGGCGGTGACATCGTATGTCGTTATGCACTAACGTACGCAGTGACAGGGTCCGCACAAAGGGACCAAAGAACAACCGTTGTATAGCAGGTGTTCCAGTCGTTTGGGGGACTGACACACGCAGCTGTTGTAGCGATACGAGTGCTAAACATGGGACCGCTGCCTGCAATAGCGACACACTTACTGACGAATTTGTATCAGTGAATGTAGCGTCAGCACCATATGGTGGCCCGCGCCCTTATTAGATAACGGTAAGTAGTAGTTACTTAACGAAGCCCTATTCTTTGTGCTCCTGTCTCGCTTTAACAGGACTTCTTAGACGTAAATTAAACATTCTCTCCAAGACTGAAAATTTGTCGTCAGATGGAGTGTTAGCTAGCAGGCACACGAATAGCCAAACAGAAAAAGAGGCCAAAAATTATTTTCGAGGTATAAAGAAACCTCACATTGTTAATACGAACAGTATGCTCTTCATTAGTACTGTTTTTACTCTTGTTAAATATATATATATATATATATATATATATTTCTAGACTGCCATTTTACTCAATGCCAAATTTTATTTACATCTACTAGATTACAAATTCCAACTAACAAATTCAATTAGTGAAAAAAATTCTCAGATATTTTCATTCTTCGAGGCAGTACAAGCACTAAGCTGTAGGAAATTCAGATAATAAATGTCATAGGACATGAAAAGAAAAAGTATTGCAATTAGGAGAAAATAGTAGAGGCGTCAGAGCTTCAGACAATTTCATTGAAATGTACAAAATTCGTTAACTTAGACTGTCTGGAACTTCATTCGTGAGTGTTGGTTCATTGCATTTGCTTCTTTGGGTCGAGTTTCAGGAATTACTCTCAAACGGATTACCTCTGAGTTAGCCTCAAAGCAAATAACTCAAGTTCCAAAAATGTTCAAGCTAATGAGATCAGCTTATCTCCGTGGAACTGTCCAGTTTATGACATATTTAATTGCAGTGCAAAAGTTGTAACTTGATTGGGCAGCGCCATTTTATAAGGCAACATCTTCCTTTTTCTGAGGCAAAACCAGTTTCTCGTTCAACCCAACAACATTGAATCATACTAATGCACTAATATGATGACGAGCGCTTCACTCTTTGCATCAAGGTTCAAGATCCACGTCTTAAACTACAATAATTTGCACTTCTATCAACCTGACAGATTATTCTCGCTACAACAAGACGCTGAAGTTTCCATTGACTCCATTGCGTGTTCTAGACTAAGGGTACACGCTCGATCTGCAGCGACGAACTGCTAGAGTTGTTATTTTGTTTTTGTTGGTCATTTTAATCTCTGGCAATTCATATTTGTACGGCGCTCGATGGGCCGTCTCTGCTGGTGCAAAATAGGGAACTTTACAATCTCGGGTTAAACGTTCCCTTTCTGAATTTTATTCTTGTATGCTATTTTATTGTCCCTTATTAATATTTCCCCTGGTTCTGAGTAATAGAAAGATGCTGCGATTTTCAGGTGCTTCCATTTGGTCCCACTCGGCCTCTTCCTCCATTTAACCAAGTATAATCTCTGACAGCTCTGTAATAAATTGTAAGACTGGCTTTAGAGCAAACCCCCTCGTTCTTCGAGACAGGTATACCTGTCTGTCATTCTTGGTTACGGCTTGGCTGGAGCAATATCTTGACCCTGTATATGTGCACACATCTTCCTAGTTTCAAAACACCATTTGCATCATTCACGTCTTTTTTACTTTCGGTACGAAATTAACATTCAGCATACGACCGCTTTACTAATACCGATCCCCATTAAGTTTTCAGTGATTTTCACTTCTTGCTTATGGAGTAATTTTCATGTAGTTTCCCTATAGATCATAGCTATCTCTCTGTCCTTCTCTGCCACGTCTTCCCATGCATTGCGAGAGTTGCTGCAACCATACACATGTGCTAGTTTTTTTTTTCTAAGTGCCTACGATTTTCATTTTTTGTTGAGTTATAGTTTGTTATATTTTAAGGGTTTTCTTTTATTTACTCCTGATAATAAAGCTTTGAAATTTGAAAAATTAGAGCAGGCTAATAAAACTATAATGGTCTAACTAGAAGTATGGAATCCTGATAGTTTTGAGATGTGAAAGAAGCTAAGGCAGTTTGCTAGAGCAATGGCCTATTGATAAATGTAAGACCTCTGGTGAGCAACTGAAGTCTTAAATTGCAGATAAAGGCATGAAAGTTCAAGTAGAAATAAGGATACTTCAGTGTATTTCTGACTATGACGACACCAAACGAGGCCTTTAACTAAATTAACGGATTGATATATACTACAGTGAACCTGGCTAGTACCTACTTTATGCCTCGAGATTGACTGTGCTCAGATTATACTGTGATATTGAACTGAAATCTCTGAATAAAGCCTGGGCATTACTGTCACGTACACTAGAATCACTGAAAATTAACAGGTTATCGATATAGGGTTAACACCTGAAACACGATTAAACGGTACAAAGATAACGCACCAGCCTGAAGTCTGGAGAAGTCAAGTCGAGTGGACTGAGCTTTACTCGATTTGACGAGCCAATCCTCGACTTCATATAGGCAGTTCCCGTTCTGCATACGAGATAAGATAGTCTGACCATCCACCCCAGCAACAGCCAGCGGGTACTTCGTCAGTATGCAGCAGCCGCGGGCGGTCCGGCGCGTAACGCGGGCCGGGGAGAAAGACAATTTTAAAGGCAGTGCTCCCGTGGGTGCCATTCAATCTCCCTGAGATTCCCGAGGCTTGGTCATGTTTTACTTTTATGGCGTAATGTGGCTTATTTCGTTGTAATAATTTATTTACACGTGAATTTACTGACCATTTGCCCCACTTTTGCCTACTCAGTCTTCTGGTTCTGTTTGGCTTGGCGAACGTTGTCTCCCGAGCCAAATCCCAATTCTCTACCGTCTTCAGATGTTTGGAACGTTAGCTTGAATATCATATTTGAGTTCTAATCTGTGATACTAAATTAATAACTGGGTGTTGCTTCTGACTTTATTGTTTCACCCCTGAAATTATTAGGAGAGAAAAGAAAACGTCACAGTGTTTATTTATCAAGCTCGGTGTATACAGCCGACAGATCATGGACTTATACGATAACATGGAGCACACGGCTACCTTAAGAGAAATCCACTCCTCACAAATGAGACTGATGGCAAATTGATAAATCCTCGATAAAATTTGTTCTGTTCAGCGTACTGACTTGAAGCAAAAAACAAGCTGTTTTTGGAGACGTAAGGAATGTGTCTACTGGAAAGATACATGCATGTGTGATCATTGGCCAACGGTAAATTGCAAAATGTATTTTGGTAAATTTTGGGTCATTTTGCTCTCCAAAGCTTCAATTATTGTCGTCCACAGTAGGTAAATAACCAGAAATTTCTGTCTTGCTGGTAAACACATTTCTTGCATCACCGATAACAGTTTACTTTTTGTCTGAGGTCGTTCTGTTGGCTGAAAAAAGATTTTATTGAAGTTTAATCTGTTTTTATTCGCCTCAATTGCGAATTTCAGTGAACAGTCGAGGTACTGTGTGATTCAAGACTGTCATTCATCTGAAAGCATATATGGACTGTTGCAACACTCGCTCACCTCTCGTACGCTGTGGGATGAAGGAGCTATGTCAAAATAAAAATAAAAAAAAAAATCTTTGAAACCGACTCTGCATTCGCACAAATCCATACACTACAGCACTTCATGTGCTCTATACCTGGAGCAATAGGGATGCGAGACTTCATTTGTGGCCAAAACTAAGCCATACGTGACGTCACAAACAATCAGAGCAGTCGACTCGATCCTTGTGGGTTGCACACCGGAGCGCCCCTGGCTGCTGAAGATTCTGACGTCTGACATGACTTTGGTTTGGTCACGTGAGGATGCACTCTTCTCCTCCTATACCCTCGACGTAGCTCCATCGAGTATTTATACACTAGCTTACGTGACTATCAATCATTATCAGACAATTTAATAAACACCGTCTTGTTTTTATTGGTTTATATATTTGTATGTTCTGTGTCATCCCTCTTAGCAAAATAGATATGCGAAAAATAGGTCAGGTTGCAAATTTTGTAATTAGGTTGCGTTTCCATGGAGTTCCATGACCAAGTTCTAGAAGATGGCGACAGTGGGATCCTTATTCCTTTACCTTGATCCACTTCTTGTTTGAAACACTTCTTGAAATCGAAACAATGAAGTTATTACGGCTTCTCTTAGCTCGGCCGTGAAGTCTTATTTTATAAATAGCTCCATACATTGAACCGTTTGTTTGTTCTTAGTTTACTACGTACAAATTCAGAAGGTAAATAACTGGGGGCGGACGAAGCGATGATTTTTCATGGGCAGTAGACATTATTTCATTCATCTTACTGGCTTCTTTTTGACGGGGTAGATTTTACATCAACACAAAATTATCGATGTACTGAAGACTTGTTCGGTATCATGAATAAGCAGCGGGTAATTTATTTATATTCACTGAGGCTTTGCTGCTTGCTAATGCAAGATTTTTCCGCGTGTGACCCACAGTGGGAAACGATCGTGCTTCTTATATTGAAGGGGAGCTCTTATCTCTTATTACAATTTGAGTCGGCTGTTGTAGCGTGCGTTTCAGAAGCATATCACTGATGAAGGCATTTTAAGTGAAGAAGAGTCGTCTAAAATTCTTCGCTGTCATTTCTGACAGCGCGGGCACTCAGGTTCATAATAACGACATAGAATTTACATCAGCACCTCTGTATTATTCACGCTCATGGTTAATTTTCAACTGTATCATTTATTTCTGGAAATAATTTTTCAGTAACGAAGAAATAAAAAACTCTGAGCGCTTTGTACCACCGTATTTCACGCACAGCGAACCCACGCTACACTGCATGAGTTAAAACCTGGTAAAAAAAATTACTCGGCTTTCATGAAACGATTGGAAATTTAGATTCCCCTAATAAAGAGTTCAAAGAAGATTTAGCTTTGGAAAATTTACTTTTATCTATTTAATTCCGTTAGNTCACGCACAGCGAAGCCACGCTACACTGCATGAGTTAAAACCTGGTAAAAAAAATTACTCGGCTTTCATGAAACGATTGGAAATTTAGATTCCCCTAATAAAGAGTTCAAAGAAGATTTAGCTTTGGAAAATTTACTTTTATCCATTTAATTCCGTTAGGGGGGCTACAGTAATAAATAACTTACATAAATAAAAACATCTCATAAAATAAAAAACTGAATTGATGACTCAACAGAGAAATAAATATACAAGTATAAGAAAATATATTTGAATGTATAGACCATAGACCGCAACATTACTTGACTCTTGTGTGCTGACCCTCGCGACCAAATTGGGAACTAGAGCACTCTGAGAGCGCATACCTCCGTCAAGCGAGGCAAAGGTAGCAAAAAATTCAAATTGGCTCTGAAACCATAATTTGTATAATTTGAATAAACTCCAAAATCTAATCACTTGTTACTTTTTGATAGTAATAATACCTTGTGAAATTTTCTTGAAGATCCGTTCATAACTTTCTGAGTTATACTTCTAGCAAACGTTATGACAAACATAAGTCAAACATACAAACAAACAAACCGATCTGCACCAAAATTCAATCATTTATGTCTTTTAACATCACTAGCAACCACTATAAATTTCATAAAGATCCATTCATCACTTTTTTAGCTATTGTGCTAACAAGCATAAAATTAAAAATAGTGACAAACGAACGAACGAACAAACGGATCATTACCAAAATTTGGTCATTCACTCTTGGTTGTACATATAACAACTCATGGTAATTTCATCAAAATCCATCTGTAACTTTTTGAGTTATGACATTGAAAAAATGAGACAGACAAGCAAACAAACAAACAAACGGATGGACATATCTTCACTAAAAGTTCCTCCTAACATACGTAGCAATCCCTATAAATTTCATCCAAATCGGTTCATAACTATTTGGGTTATCTTGGTGACAGAAAGACAGACAAACAAACAGACAGATAGACAAACACTACGAAAACATAACCTCATTGGCGGAGGTAAAAATAGGATTTTATTAAGAGTTGTGAACATGTCCAGGCACGGTCACGCAGGCAAGCGCCCAAGTGCGTCCCCGCCGTATCCAAGATACCTTCTCCCCTAGAAAAATGCTTAGTACCTTGGAATTTTTTTCTTCAGTATTAGACAGGGGGAAAATAATAGCTCTTGAGAAAATCCTAGTTTTTCCGTTGCCGACTTTTGGCCGCCAGCATCAGACCTAAGAGTCAAGTACTGTTGCGGTATATGTATAGACATATACACATTGCTCAGTATAATACTGAGTTGATTCAAACCGAACGCTATGGTTCTTTCTCTAAGAACTCTGACGGAGTCTCCATTAGCCAGTCTAAAACTTCTGCTAACTTTTGTTCATCTTCTGAGCAGCTAAACAGTTAACTTTATTACAGCAAGTAAGAAGTATTTTCTTAGAAAATATCAAACCTAACGAAAGATCGAGCCAAGTTTCGGTGGCGGCTGAGTTCCATAATAATTATTCAATCCATTAATTTCATCACATTTCCTTTTTCTACCTGTCAGAACATCCTACTTGTAACATCTCAGCTAAGTGAACGAAGTTTCAATTTACACCGCGCAAGTAAGATATTCTTATCCGCGTAGCATTTATTTATCCAGAACTTTAGCAGTAGGCGTTCGGTTTGCCGTTTTGGGTTGCAAGAATACAATTAAGGCTAAACGGATTAGACGTAAATAGTAGGTGCCCTTAGGTTCCTAAGCGAGGAAACTATAGGTAACTGCAGTGCATGTACGATATTTGGGTCGCATATGGTTCACTTCAGTTGAACCACGTAAACTTCTGTGATCATCATCCGTACAGCTGTGTGAAAAAATTATTGTTGCCATGTCGAGTTCGATGTAAATCTGAAAAGAAGTCCAAAATTTATAGTCAAGTGCACTTTATTACGTATTGCTCGTGCGTATGGTACAGAGTTTCCGTATTGAGTGCGTGTTCAACTATGTTATACCTTTGAACATTATTGCGGGTACATTAAATAACATTGAACTCTGCTAGGTCTTGAAAACATGTGAGAGCGAAGAATATTTAAGTTCTTGTTTCGAGAACTACTGATGTGATTCATTCCCCATGTGAAGACATATCCGGAACTTTATAGGGGGCACTTCTAAGGCAAGCTGACTTACAGCTAATATTTTTACTGAATCTTTAGGTAGGCACACGTGCCTCCAGGAACACAGTATGATATTCTGACGAAAACTTATGAGAACACGTTCATTGAAGTATCGCATGAAACCGCCTTAAAATATTTAATTATTAACCTTTACATCAATGACTGACGACTTAATTCATGACATTGAAATCGTACAAACTGAGACTATCTTCACGCAATTCATGTCATCAGACAAAATTTTGACGAAAGTATATTGTTAATGAACGGCGATGATGTTAGCTTCTGTATAAAATTGTGTCTCCGATGCCCCACATTAAATCAGATTCGCTATGTTCAACTTGTCCGCGTAATTTAATCGTAAACGAATTATTGGTCACCTAGAGTGGAATTTTAAGCGGTAGTCGCCAACCGAGTATGTTGACACGGTCGGAGCATGATCGGTCTGTAATTAACGCCTGAGGCTTGAGTCAAAGTTTAGAATCAAACTCTCCAGTATGACTTTACGAGCGAGCTCCAATTGAAGTCACTCAAAGTGCGCAATTCGAAGTCGTCGAAAGTCTACTTGGCTGTGAACATCTTCTTCACTGAGCAGTTTTATTCCTTGAGACGCCTCATCCATACACGGATCTAACTTTCAAAGGCAGAAATGGTTTGAAGTTCTTCCTGATTTGAAAATTCATACCATGATACATAATTATTGACACAACTTGAGTAGTTCTGCTAGGAGCCCAAACCGTATACGGACTTTATTAGTCCCTGATACCTATATAAGATTTTCGGAAGCATAAATAGATGATCAGCACAGTAAACTATAATTAACTAAATATTTGTTGAAACTGACCTGCTGTTGCACTGTAAATTGTTGCTTAGCTTTCACTGAAGAAAAAGTTACCAGGCGAAAATGCACTTGAGAAACTACAGCCTGACCTATTGTAGCGATGCTACAGACATGCGCTTTCGTTTCAGACAGAGAAAATTAATTTCCTCATTGTTTTCTTACGTTATGTTGCCGACTTCGTTTGTGTTAATGGTAATATTAACAGAGTGCTATATTAAACCAATTTGCGGCACAGATTTCGCAGTTGTCATGTGAAGGTTATAGATATTATACATATACGAGAAGCTAAATACAGACTACTAGCCACATTAATGAAAACAGGTTGCACTCTTCAGAGTTGCCGTTGAGCTCAAGGAACGCGACCTCCAGCTTTCCATGTGTGTCTCCAACTCGTCCATGCTCAGAGAAGTAGTCCGATTGGTTTTCATTTGTTTGGAACCACAATTGAAAGCAGTTGATTCACAACTCTGGATCGATTTTCAGATACCAATCGCAACCGCGATTACCCTTGAAATAGCCGAGTTTACAGGGAGTCATGAAAAGTTTTGTCTAGTGGCATCAGGCATAATTTATGGTTTTCCTGTTGTTTTGTTCTACAATAGTTTTTCAGTGCATGAACTGTTTAAAAATAAAGTTTTAGGCTGTAGGTAATATTTTGCTGGGTTTTGAATGATCGTAGAGCCTGAAGAGTGAGATTTATAGTTATAAATGTTGCGTAGAGCAGAGACTTCACCTGACTGGAAGAAAGTTGTTTCTCATCGAAAAGAGCGAAGGTTTGTGGCACTTCGTACGTAGTGAACGCTGTGCTGCAGTGCTTTAGTTACGGCTTTGGTACTTCGATTTTTTCAATTCAAACGTAAAAGACATTTAATGCAAATGATGAAATTACTTTTTTCATTGATGCATCTCAATTTAAATCGCCCAGTGATGAAACTCTAGACTGAAATCGATGTTTACGAAGACGTGGATTTACAGACAGCAAAGAACACGCGGGAAATCGGCAAACAAAAAGTCCTCAGCGTATCTCTACTCATGAAACAACATAATTGCATAGTTATCATTAACAACATCACAGGTACCGTACAATAAATAGATTTGGATGCAGTCTGACTTTTGAATTTTTTCTCCAACATAAAAATGGTGGCAGTATTACCCTAATAATGACACTAAACAATTTATACACCCGTGTTTTTCCCAAAGCTTTGAAACAGAGATTTCTTCAATAAGAATGAACTTCCCAGTTTAACTACACAGTGTGTATCAAATATATGAATAATTAGAGCACTCCGAGAGCGCATACATCCGCCAAGCAAGGCAACGGTAAAAAAATTCAAATTTGTTCTGAAACTATGATTTAATTTGTATCAGCACCATAATTTGATCATTTGTGCCTTTTGGCACTAATAACAGTTTCTGCAATTTTCATGAAGATCAGTCCATAATTTTTCAAGTTATGTTGCTAACAAGCATTTTGATAAATATTAGTCAAACACACTAACAGACCAACCGAACATCACCAAAATTTGATCATTTGTATGGTTTAACATTTCTAACAATTCCTGCAAATTTTATAAATATTCGTTCAAAACTTTTTTGGGGAATTTCGTAAACCATAAAATCAAACAGACAAACGAACGCACAAACAAACAAATCATTACAGAGCTTTGGTCATTTTCTCTTCGTGATATACTTAACAAGTCATGTAAATTTCATAAGACTCTGTCCGTGATTTTTTGACTTACGGCACTAAGAAAAAACAGGCAGACAAGCGGTTTAACGGATCTTCAACAAACGTTATTCATCTGCTCCTCCTAACACGCCTACCAATTCCTGTAAATTCCCTATAGATCCGTCAATAGCTTTTTTGGGTTATCTAGGTGACGGAAAAATATGCAGAGAAGGAGACAGACAAACTCGACGAAAAGACAACCATCTTTGCGGTGGTAACAAATGAAAATGAAAAGAAATCTCCGCAGCAAGGTGCACCGTAATGCAATAAATTATGTCGGGAAACCCAAAATTCTAAGACAAATTATACCAACGAATCTTCCGTTCGTGTTTTAGGATGTTAGGTTTGAAATTGTTTTGCTTTCGACAGTATCTTCAAGCACGATCAATAACGTTTAGTCGTCAAAAGCTACTATTTAGCTCATCTTCTTCAAAAGAAATGATGTCATTTTTATTTTAGGTGTTGATACTATGTTTTCCCTACTGACATTTTATGTTCTTTGTATGGAGCCCCAAGCACATAATGCGCCTGTATGTGCACTGAAGCCAGACCTGCTCAGGGCGGAACGGTAAGCACTGGCCCTATGGCCGTTTCTAGGTTTTATGGCACTGCCGTGCAAGAAACTCCGCTAGTGAGGGGCAGATACAGGACCAGGGACGGAAGCATAGTACAAGACATTTAGGTGCCAGATCTTAGTTTTTTTTTTTATAGTACCAATCGAGATCATTGCAGCAGTCACCAAAACATAAGAGCTCTAATGATTGTTATCCGGCAAATATGCTTGACATTGCGGAATTTACTCATTTGGTTACGCAGGAGTCAACAACATACCGATGAGCTTAGTTGTGTTTACGACCACAAGTAGCAACTTCATTATTAGTCGCCTGTCGGTATTGGTTGGGAAGTCACGTGGGTTTATTCAAGAAGTGAAATTGATTATTTCGGGTAAAAAATGAATTTTTACACGCTATGAAGTGTTGTTTATGATCATAGGCTGAAGTTTAGAAGAAAACAGCGTGATAACAGACTGTGATCGTTCGTAGAGCGTAGTTGAGATTTGTTTCTTGACAATGTGAGCTTGTCTTGATGGTCGTGAGACGACACTGAATACCGTCTCATGTCCATGTCGCCACTCTGGCTACTTGTAAATAGAACCATAACTTCGTTTATGTTTGTGTTGTGTGGGTTGCTCACGCAAACACACCTCTGATTCACGTGAACTGCTGGCTACAGGTGGAACTGCTGCTATACCAGAGACGGATAGCTATCTAGAAATAAGTTTTATTGGTATGGCTGATATTTAAACAAGGCCATAATAGCAAATTCACAGGTGCTTCCATTAAGAGGCGTAAATAATAACTGGAACCGACGTGCGTTGGGAGCTCCACCCCACGATCCCCCTCAGGAGACTGGCTGCGGCATACAAAATAAAATAATGAAAATGCTAAACTGCCCTGACGTGTTCTTCCAGCCTACTCCTGGAGTGTAATTCTACAAGTGACACCTTCACCTCTTCACTGGACAGCGGTCACATATCTCAAGAAGGCTTAATAGAAGGAGGGAAGACAGCCACGCTTCACCGTACTGGCAAGGAAATTTCTTGTTCTTCGTTGGTGCTTCCATCCCACCAGTCGCGGGTCACAGCTATTCGTGTAGCCAATCAGCGAATCAGCCAGGTGTTAGCCTTGCCGGAACGATAACCTAACTATCTCTGTAGCCTCATTCTCTTAAGTTATAAAATTTACTGGCGTTTTAAACTGCCCTCTCACATTTTTCTGAGAAAACTTGGAAGCCCTGAATGGGCATTTCTTTTTTCTGCAATCTTCATTTAACAGATTGTAATACTGACAATTATTATACTACTAGGGAATCTGTATTTTTTCCTGAGCAGAGAGCGAAAGCTGTGTATTAGTTCCCTGCTGCGTGTAATAATCCATCGCTGATCCCTCAGAGCTATTTGTAGCCAGGCTGTCTCCCAGGGAGTTATTCTTAGTAACTGGAGCACCATACAAGGCTGCGAAGAAATACAGTGGTTGTCAGTTACTTCATTGAGGTCGCACGAGAGGCAGTCTGCCTGTTAATATTATTATTATCTATGCTTAAATTTTCTAGAACATGATAATCAGATTGTAGCACCACTACTGCGTCTTATAAAACAACTTTATCTAGATACCAGTGTTTATAAAGTACACAAAAAAGATGAGCGAGATCTCCGAACTACTGCCACCATGATGAAGCAGGTATTGAGACACATTCGTTATGTGCAATAGACGTGTTCTCCCGTTATTATTTTCTCTCTGTTCTCTCTCAAGGGAAGACGATATGGCCTTGCAATTAATTATTACGGCGAGCTCGCACGCAATACGCTAAGGGCCCCATCGCATTGCCCTCCCAGCTCTCTGACGCAGATAGGATCAAACTGCCTTTGGAAATTTCTTGTTATGAATATATAATCACAAGTTTACAGTGCAAGTTGTTGTCACTTGTTTATTTTCTCGAAGACAAGTTTTGCCGCGGTTGTCTCGCTGCATCTTTTGATATCATCACCAACCTGGAATGTTTTTAATTCTCGTTCCTAAGATTCACTCTACAACAGGTTATCAGACGCTCTAAAATGAATAGCTTGTAATGAACGTCTAATTCACTAACTGATTTGCCTTCGTAAAAGGACTCGAGTAAATCTTTTTGAAACTTTACTGATGGACTAAGGGTGAGAGAAAAGGATTATGAATTTCCTACCTTAAACTTGACGCCCCATACTCCCAAATCACTCTTTGCCGGGTTAGTATAATCTTTATCCAAGTACAACCGTACGTACTGTGAAGATTTGGGATTTAAAGACTTCATGATACAAACTATGGATATATTTTTCTAACCTGCCCGTGTTCCGCTGTTTTATAGAATAAATTAGAGAAGCGCTCCGAGAGCGCATACCTCCGTCAAGCAACGCAATTTTAACAAAAGAATTGAATAAATTTTGAAACTAGGATATTGATTTGATCATCGACAGAAGTTGGTCGTTCGTGCCTCCTAGCATATTCAACAGCGACTACAATTTTATTGAAGATACGTCCATAACTTTTTTAGTTACAGGTATGTTGCAAACAATAAAGAACCAAACAAACAAACAAGCAAAAGATTGAATGAATATTCATTAAATGTTAATCATCTGTTCCACCTAATTTGCCTAACAATCCCTGTTAATTTCGTAAATATCCGTCAATAGCGTTCTGAGTTATCTTTGTGGCAGACAAAGAGACAGACAGAATAATGGATAGACAAACTCTGACAAAAATATGAGCTCATTTCTGGAGGTAAATGTTATTGTAATATTCATATGATTGTGGAGTTTCTGCTTGCCTATTAGTAACCATAGCAACGGTTCCAAAGCTTTTCCGACCTGGCGTCACTATGATTCGTTTTCATGTGGCGCCACCTCCATTCTTACTTATACATTAATGCACACTTGGGAACAAATGCACTTAAGAATATTTGACATTAACTGATATCAGCTAGTACCAACACAATGAATTTTACTGTACTTTTTTTACCTTGGCGTCGTGTAGATTTTCTCAACTCTCTTGGACTGTATATTGTTGTTTTTGTTGCTATTGTTACCCCTAGCACTTGGTTGTTATAACTCCCTATTTGCAGTATTTCTCTTCAATCAGAGTGCTTGGATGCCGGGAACTTCTAAATGATGTAACGAACAAACGATTCAGTCTCGCAAACAAACATACACTACTCGCGGCGAACTATAGCCCGTAGCATACCCTAACCTCAAGTGACAGCAAATGCGAGGCAGTAAGTCCCCGAACAGACATAGTACGCGGCGTGCGGATACACAAGTGAAGTCCCACGTTGTTGGTTATACAGCCTCTCTTTCGTTTCATTTCAACGAACTATAATCAGAAATATACGGTTAGTACTAGTACAGCATCAACTCAGAATGTGAGACTGAGTGGCTAAATCGTGGATATGATTTTATGCATATTAGACTGACAATTTTGTTGTTGTAACAACATCTACCATTTCGGACATCTCGTGCAAGTGAAACAAATTTAATGTTTATGCACTAAGTTATTTCATAACATAACTGAACTGGAAAGATTAGAAAAACAACACAAGCTCCACTTACTCCAACACATGCGTTTTGGGTTATTTCGACGACGTGCTGCTGGACTTAAATTTAGAATTTTTTATTACGAGTATGTGCTGGGGAAGGCCTACTACCTGTAGGGTAACATAGGTCAATACTCTGTCCATTTTATCAAAGCAGTTTGGGTGTTGTCCCATTCCTCGGCAGCATTGCCCATTCCATGGGCATTGCTGAGACTTTGTTCGGCACACATCTTAGCCCCTCCCACTATCCGCATGTAAGGAGATTTCAGAAATGCCCGTTGATTTGGCAACGCTGTAAAGGAACTTGAACATGCCCAAACTGCCTTGATAAAGTGGACAGAGTATAATTTCTAGTTCCACTAAAATATTACACTGACTTTACGGTAAAAAAAATTCTTGAAAGTATTGCCACGGCCACCTGAAGGTTTAATAATTGCTCAATAGCAGTAAAGATATAACGTACAATGACCCATTCATTTATACGATAAAATTTACGATTTTTGCGTTTCCGAATCAGTTCTTTCGAAGAAAAGCGTAACGACCGATAGACAGTAATTCAAAAAGAACTAAACTAGGGTAGTTATTTAATAATATAAAGTTGACATAATTTAAATTCTTTAACGTTTCGGGATAAATGATCCCATCATCAGAAAAGCTATAAAGAACCTATAGTCCATAAAAAGTAGGAATTTTCCATATTTCAGAAATGAAGAAATTTTGTACATTTTATGGGTTATTGGTTCTTTATAGTTTTTTCTGGTGATGGGATCATTAATCCCGAAACGTTAAAAAATTTTAATTTTGTCGACTTCATATTATTTGACAATAATTCAGCTGTACTTTATACCAATATATGTATATGCATATTGTGTGTGTATGAGTATGATACAATATTGAAGAGGTGGAATAAAATTACTTTCAGCCTGTTACGAGAAAATAACGTAATGGATTTTGGCTCTACCAATTTACTCTCCATTTTCATTTTTTAGGTTCTAAGTAGAGGATATATATCGAATATACTTGTATGGTTATTTTATTTATTTAGTTATTGTTTCCCCACCGCAGCCGCTACTTGGCGATTCAGCAGTGAATTTCACTTGATATTATTCTTCTATACACATTATATCAAATTGTAGTTCAAGTGTTAAGTTGGAACAGTCTAATAGGAATCCAATTATATGTATG
>LQNS02007216.1:22594611-22609680 GCA_001587735.2 Parhyale hawaiensis
CCCCCTCCTTCAACCCCACTCCCTCCCTTTTCTAACCTCCCCTACCTCCTTCCTCTTTTCCTGTGTGCTGTTCGCAAATTCTATTGATGCCTCTCCATGTTCCTCTTAGGAAAATGTAAAACAAGAAACTGCTAATAAAAATGGTCGAGCAATGGCGATTGGAGACTATATGTATATAAATGTATATGTATATATATATATAGTTGAGGGTGGGAGAGTATAAAAAAGAAAGTTTGAAGAGCGAAATGGGTGGGTTGTGCTTCTCTAGTTATTATTAAAACTACACGCCAGAGTTTTCACGGTGAGGTAATAAGATGTGGCTTCATGCAACACAAGGAAGCCTGAAACGCTACTAAGAAAGATTCATCAAACGCTATTAGCGGTTGACTTAAGCGCCTGCAGAACCACAGGGCTAAGCAAGAATCTCGGCAACTTGCTTCAAGTCAAAATAGACCAGGATCGAAAACACCGACGGAACTGATCAGTTCGCCTCCCATCGGTCTCCTGTGTAAAGGGTAGGGCGCAAGCCGCAGTACGTATGCTTCTCCCAAAGTCTTTGTGGACTGCCACAGAAGAATATTTACAACCATTATCTCTCATAGTTTATACCTTATAAAACATTCATAGGCAGGCCACTCTCAGCCCGTGGGACGGACTCACCAAATCACTTTCAGCACACGCCTACCGGCTGAGCTTACAAGTTGGTCCAGCAGATGCAAGTGACTGGAGGCAACTGAAGCCCAGAACGGCAAGCACTAATCCATCAACGGCATCACATTAGAAAATAAAAATCCGTAAATTTTACGGGAAAACACCGGAAGCAAAAAATTTCAATCAAATATCGAAAGATTTACGAAACTCCATAATTTGTCCGTAATTTGCCCAGCAGTCGTGAAAAAAGGTATGGTGCGGAAATCGAATCGTCACCATAGCGGAGCCGTAGTCAATATCTCTACCACTGCGCTGTCAAGTGCTTATACGAGAGACCTGTGTTAAGATTGTTAGTCTCCTTGTTTGATTTTATGCTTCCTAGCAAAGTGACTAAGAAAGTTATTAACGGATCTTTATGAAATTCACGGGAATTGTTAGTAATGTCGAAAGATATGAATGATTAAATTTTGGCTATGATCGGCTGGTCCGCTTGCGTGCTTGAGTAATGTTTGTTAGCAGCACAATTCAATAGAGTTTGATATTAATTCGAAAGGAGATAAATCATAATTTCAGAACCAAATTGAATGTTTTGTTACCGTGCTTTGCGTGGCAGAGGTATGCGCTTTTAGAATGCTCTATTAATTGATGCATTATCGCATTTCTAAAGGATTGACACAAAATTTTACGTGTACGTTCAACAGTCACGTATCTGCTGAGTGTTGTAGCCTAAGGGGAATGTATGTATGCATGGCTCACATTTTATTCAGCTTAAAAAACTGGGTTCTGAAACAAACACCGCCAGGAAAATGATATTTCTCGGTTAAATAAGTGTTAAACAGCATTTCTGATACCAGTGAATTTAATTTCCCATTTTGAGGCGATCTACATTACATCCGTATATAATTCTACCGAAGGATCGTGCTACGGGTTTTCAACTTGATCTTCCGAACGTCTGTAATAGTTCTACCTAGAAAATTGCGCAGCGTGTCAACGTTCCAAAAATTGGTTGTGATCTTCGCAGCGAAAATTCTAAAATGCTCGAGTGGGGAATCTTCGTACGCCGGGTTTGTACTTGAGAAAAATTTGAAAGAAAAGGAATATTTGTCAACAGAGGTGAATTCTATAGTTTTAGGGTCAAGCTATGAAAAAATGGAAGAATATGAGATATCTCCAAAAACATAGGATAAGTGAGACGTAGACTAAGATGTGTTTAGTTAATTGCGAGAATTTTGTATTAGTCTGCGCAAATTAAGCAAAATGGAAAAATGAATGCGTAACCACCAGGATGATGAGTAATGTAAGTCAGGTTGATTAAGATGTGCGCAGGAAATTGCGGGAGTTTTCTAACAGATCGCGCGAATCTGATCCTAAACTTCAAATTATAAGCGTAAAATACAACAACACGTATGACCTTCTTTATGTATCGAGAGATGTTCGGGCCACAACTCTCAATGGAGGAAGAGGTATCTTTTTCAAAAATCATCACTTAATCAATATTTGCCATTTATTTAATGCACGGTAAAGAATCTTTGAAATTGTTCTCAAGTCAAGCGTTGTAATCATTCTCTTACAAAAAACGTGAGTTTTGTTTTCGTCAGGGCCTCCATAACTCCTCTATGTTGTGAAACGTTAAGTTTCTCATCATTGGTGGACGAGGTACTGTTTTAAATCTCACGATATTAAGCGATACTCATTTAACTACGAACAAAATTTATTTGTCAAAGGCTTGAATATTCCGATGGTACGTTGGGTTCAGCATTAAGGGATCAAATTAAAAAAAATGTTGTTTAACTCTGTTTTCCCCTGCATAATCCGTCTTTTTGTTGCCAAGCGAGTTGTATAAGTATCACAGGATGTTTTACAAAATTTCAAGGGTGCGTAATATGTTTGACCTTTTCATCTTCTTCAAATTTATGTCTCTCTCTCGATTACAATAAATTATTTCTTTACTTATCGTACGTTTCATTTAGTATCTTTGTCAGAACTCGCAAGTAGTAGTTTAAAAAGTTTATTTTTCATTTATTTTATTCATTCAACAAATTCAATAATTATTATTTGCATTATTTTGATTACTTATTTATATTTTATGTGGGAGGTTGCCTGCCTCCCCAAATCATGGCGTCCTAGTTTTATGTAAATATCAAATTGCCTCAAAACGCCGTAACATTTGTTAGCATTTAGTGACACTGTACTTTGGGAATAGGAATTATATTCCGAGTACGCTAATGACGGGAAAAATTTCTCATCCGAATTAGATGTCGGAAAATATCTCCGAGCTTACGGGAGAGAAGGCCTGCAAAAAAGTTTCTTATGAATGGGGAAAACGTGCTAACAGGATTCAGGCCGTCATGTGGATCAATGCCCTTTCAAAGAGCTCGTATGATGCTAGATCTGAATGCCCTAGTGGTTAAACGTGGCTCAGGACGATATCCATCAGGCAATGACGACACATCCCTGTTCTGCTTGCCATCAAAGAGATACGAGGAGACCTCCGTCCCAACCATTAGTTCGCAAGCGATACAAATGGTAAAGCAACGAAGACTGTACCATTCAGCTCACTCCACCTACAATGAGGATTATCGACTCTCAAAAGACTCCTTGAAACGCTGGCTCTGGCGTTACGAGTGTTCAAAAATGAGCTTTGCCTCAGCTCTGCGTGTCACATACGTTTCCAGGAAACATGACCTCGTGAAAGTCATCAACATCGAAAAGTAGCCTGCTTAACCTCAGAAGCTAATCTGCACTGCTTGTTTGTTTGTTCCATGGCAGCATAAGAGTTTTCCTCTTTGGAATGAACCAATTGAAAACTATAACAGTTCGATCACTGAATGCTAAGATAGGGGCACCGTAGCACACAATACGTCGCATGGGAATTATTTTGTATCTCTGAAGTTACACCATCCCAATGGACCTTGTTCTTCGCCTACACTTCACGCCTAATATCTGTAGCTGAGACAAGCTAATTTAGCTCCAACAAAATGTAAAAGTACAAGAGGTCAGATGTTCACACAGTTGAGCCCACGGACTCAGTGACCAAATCAAGGACATCAGGCAGAACGAGATCGAGGCAGTTACCAGCTTTGTGTGCGGCCCCTTCTTGAACAAGCTGCGCAGAACGAATCAAAGCACTCAAGTCCAGCGCAGCCTCTCCATGACCATTTGTGGGGAAATAAACCCCAGCCACTCCCGCTTGTAAACATTCAAGGTTCCCACGAAGATAAACAGCGCCCTTAGGTCGGAGTTTTGGACTGAGGCCTTGGCAGCTAAAAGGCAGTTAACATCGATCCAGCATTTGCAGGACTTCGATATGCTGCGAACAAATAAAATTTATCCAGACTGCCTCATAATTCTAACTAGCATTGGCTCGTGTCAAGCACACTCAAATAAACACTGTTTGCCTGTGTTCATAGCAGCTGTCCCTATTATAGACAGCTATGTCGAGAACACTAGGTTAAGATTCAACAAGCCTTTGCAGAGGGGTGTGGAATCCCGCTCGGGCAAGCCCGGCAACAAGCTTTCTATCAAACACAAGCGTCTTGGCACAGCAACGCACATCGGCAACCCGAGACGACACGGCGAGCTCAGCTAGGTTTGCTCCCAAGCCTCTTATATTACTGTAGGGGAGACGACACTTCTTTGCTCTAGCCGGTGCCGGGTAGAACTCAACTTCTCCACACAAACGTAAGAATAAAAGTTAGATAATAGCAAAGAACAAAGCAGTGAAAATCTGATATACTGCGAGCAGATGTGGCAGCATCAGATGGTCTACTCGACAGAGCTGCCTTGCCGAGATGGCTAATGCGCCCCAGATACACCTGACTTTGGAGGAGACGCTCACAGTGGACAAGGGGGTGCCTCCGCCAACCTCTCCTGCCCCTGCTGCATTCAGCACGGGATTGGAGATGGAAGAGCCACCGTTCCGTAGGGAAAGAGACCGATTGCGGAAGATCAGGCGCACGGTTACAGCAACAGCCAAGTCATTCCTCTCTGCATACGGTTGTCACCAGCAACCAGGTCATCCCTCTCTGCATACCGTTGTCACCAGCAGCCAAGTCATCCCTCTCTGCATACCATTGTCACCAGCAGCCAAGTCATCCCTCTTGTTGTCACCAAAGTTGTCACCAAAAACCTCATCCGCCTTCCATGCTCGTATCGTTACTTGAGGGTTCATAAAGCCCCACCTTCAAGTGGCATGCACCCACAAGTTGTGGCCGGTGGTGAACGGGAAGAGTTACAAATTTAATCGCCTGAATGACCCTGCGTTAGTCTGCCTCATACGACAACAGCAAGAAACCGGGAGTGGTATTCATATGCTCCAATACAGAGCGGAAGCTGATAATTTCTATGGTTAAAACTTTGCGCCAGGGCATCAAAGAACGGCAATAACCCAAATGAAGCACAAAGCAGCCCCAAGACGCCAAAGGCACTGCTGAAGAGAAGAAGAATCCATCAACAAAATATTCACTGCCGATTCGAACGCTTACAGATCGACGCCACGCAGCAAACGTCCCCGTACCGATTTTCACACCTGTACCGTTCCACTTATGAAACCCCGACCGAACTAACGAGTTTGACACCTAACCGTTCCCAAAGTAAAGGGATGGGCTACGGACGCGGGGTGCATATCTCCTCCAAAGATCCGGGGAACAGGAACAGAGGAGTATCGTCGATGCCCTCATTACTGAATTGCTACTTAATAAAATATGCAGAGGCAAGCAAGTGTTTTTTTATAAATATAGATCTACCAAATTATTCTGGGCACACAACTGAGTGGCAAAGCCAACAAGTCGCTCAAATAGACAAAGATGACTAGCGGCAGCCGAACCCTAGAGCGGGGAGAAATACTCTAATGAAGGCAGCAAAGAAGCACAGAAATATCCCCAGATTACTCCATCACCACGAAACACAGCGTGAACCTTGTGCAAGATCCCAACCTTATTGTAGGCACGTAAGAGCAGGCTCATAATACGGGCCGCATATGTTAGCGTCTCATCCAAAAGCACGCCAAGTAATCGAGAGAGCTTGACCCCAGTAGAACTCTGCCATCTATCTCTGGTGAGGGATGCAGAAGTAACAGAACATGAGATGTCTGACAATCATAGACTTAGTAACCTCCACCAAGGAGGTTGTGTTTTCGTCGGATTTGTCTCTTTGTGTATCTGTCCTTCTGTCTGTCACCAGGATAACTCAAAAAGTTATGGACGGATTTTGACGAAATTTACAAAGATTGTTATGTATGTTAGGAGGAACAGATGATCAAATTTTAGTGAAGATCCGTCCATCCGTTTATTTGTTTGCCTCATTTTTCTCAATGCCATAACTCAAAAAGTTATGGACGGATTTTGATGAAATTTGCATGAGTTGTTAGGTATATTACGATGAGTGAATGACTAAATTCTTGGTTTTGGAGTGATCCGTTCGTTCGTTTGTTCGTTCGCTCGTTAGTCACTGTTTCCAATTTTATGCTTGTTAGCCCAATAACTCAACGAATTATGAATGGATTTTTATGAAATTATATAGGGCTTGTTAGTAATGTTAAAACATATAAATGATTGAATTTTGGTGCAGTCAGTTTGTTTGTTTGTATGTTTGGCTCTTGTTTGTCATGGTTGTTAGCAGCATAACTCAAAAAGTTATGAACGGATCTTCACTAAAATTGCATAAACTGTTGATACCATCAAAGGGTACAAATTATTAGATTATGGAGTTGGTACAAATAATTATTATTTTAAAGCCAAGGCAAAGGTATGCGCTCTCATAGTTCTCTAGTTTTATTTGCATTCAACTTCATACTTCATCAGGAGTAAACTATAAAGTAATAAATGGACAATTCACAAATTTCAGTACTTTGAGTACGTAGTAGGTTATTAACATTATAGCCTGCCCTGTACTTCTTACGACACACTAACCTCGACGATGGAAGCAAAGTAGCCTGCAAGACAGCAGTCAACTTTGGCTTCAATCTGCATCCAGTATATTGCTCGTTGGGAACTTATAGGTTGCCGTGTAAGAGCTAGACACTCAGCAATAGGAATAACGTTGTGTATTCGAAATACGAAAATACCTCCCCAGCGTGTATGGGCTTTAAAATGTACAGACACTATGACACTTAATTATATTAAGGTAAATTTACTGTTTCAGAGGACCCTTTCCTGAGCCACGGATTGGTTGCACTCGCCTGAGGTGCTGCCGTGCACCTCTGCCACACTCCTCATTTCGCAGAGTAACACGGTAACGCGTGCAACACGCAAGTGGAACAGACACACCCTGTCTCTCTCTATGCCAAATGCAGGTGGTGCCTCCCGAATTTAAGCCACTTTGAAGGGCACCATCGAGAGAAATTGGATGCCGATGACCCCTCAGAGGCAGCAGCATAAGCCATCCCATTGCCCGAGGCCAGGCCCCAGAGCCTCTTTTCTTTTTTCTTTGACTGAATATTGAAGCCAATAAAACTGGAAAGTTTAATCCTTTACAAAAATTCTAGAAACTCTAAGCCTTGGACTCAATGCAGAGCAACTTCAAGAAATGAAAAAATAGGAATCATAGCTCAGAATAAACTAGATACTCCTACAGTTTTTGAAGATACAAGCAACAGCCCAATTCTGAAATATGGTAATGTAGTTATTTTCAGCCTCGCGTCTATAAAACGCGCTTCAATTTCAGGGGAGTGACAAAATATGCTGAATCCTGAATAAGTTGCACTGGAAAGATGACTCTTACGGAAAGATCCGCAGGCAGATGTTATTATTTTGACTTTTCACCAGAGGAATATTCAAGTGATGCTCCTGTGGGAGATGTACCATAGAGATATTTTTTTTTTCACCCGCAGACCGTCTTTTTTTTAGCATCCGCGAACGAACTTTAATGGTAAAATGTAGCAATTATAAAATAGCTATCCTTTACTTGATGTGTATTTAGATTAACTTACATTTCAAACTACGTCACACTCTCAATAGATTCAACTGTAGTGAAATGAGGAATTTATTTAAGCCCCAAGCTGCATGCACCGGTATTCGACGTATATGAAAGGTTCATCTCTACTTTCAAATCTCAGAATTTGACCGCCTGCGGTTGGCAAGCAAAACGACCCTTCGAGGCTAGACTTATCTAGAAGTTAGACAGTTGCGCTAGCTTCAGCACGTTGAGTCGCGTTTCAGATTTTATTACTAAATCGGTTATTCCGGAGATTTTCTAAAACTCAATCCTGTTCCGCACTGTGGCGTTTTCAGGCAGCTCAACGCAATCGGGTTGTTTCTATCAGCTGCGGCCCGATTCAAGGTGGCGATATATCAACGCCCCTGCCTGAAATCCTGACACGTGAAGCCCGTTATTCTTTTTTTTTTTTTTTTTTGCCACGGATCGGACACGTGGCCGTTGAGCAGAGCAATTTCGCCTCTTGTGATTTAAAGTTAAACTATCCACCACCGGATATTTACACTACTCTCTGCGTTCCGACTTATTCCAAAGGGTGTAGTAAGACTTACACTTCTAGATGGAATTTTGCGCAAATGTTCCATATTTCTGGTATATGATGTGGGAAGAATGGTAAGAATATTAATCCACAACAGAGTAAAATCTTCTATCGACTATTTCAACGCCACAAACACTTGATTATTAGCAGAATAGTTATAAAGTAGTTGGACTTTAACATAAACGGTTAGTATGGCAGCCACTAAATGTATTGATTATTCCAAGCGAGCAGCATACTATAGCGCAATAACTGTGCTGCTGAGTCCATAATTTCAAAACTTCAAGCAGTTTCGAAAGAAAAATATAGTCAAACACAGAGCAATACTTCGAATATTCTCACATTAATCACGAAGCGGAATTTCGTAAGGGCGAAAAATAGTCATGAAAGGAATTTGGGAGCCGAAAATAAGCTGCTGGGGTATCGTATGAGAGTTTTATGAAAGCGTATGATGGATTAGCAGATTCCTTGGAGCATAAACGCAATATCGCGGCGCTCCAGAAACTCTGGAATTTCTCCGGGAGCTACGATGGCTTCGCACGATCCGATATTGCACTGTAATGCCTTCTCCGTAATATGAGAAGCGCTCGAGTTTGCGGTGCAAAATGTGGCAAGTTTGTGAGACCTTCGCCTCTGCTGGGTGCGAGGCGAAGTCAGAATACACATATGAGAAGCTTCAGGGGTTGAAAAATAAAATCTTTGAGGTCGCCGTTGCCGAAAAGTAATTTGGATTTGAGAGTAGGGATGAGAATCTAAGAAATTTATTTTTTCGTAAGTTTCATCAAAACGTAATTTGAACTTGACGGCAGTGTCGCTAAAGTGTACGAGTAATTTAAAAATGAAGATAGAGAGAGTGTCTTTTGAGCTTCACAGTGGGATAATTTTAACTTCAAGGCAATTTCAGTAGTGGTGACACTACATTACTATGTAATTTGAACATAACAGTACAGAAATGAACGAGGCTCAAATGTTGTACATCGATATTTTGTTTCTTCTTTTTTGATCAGCAGCACCTGAAAGTAATTTAATCTTGACGGCCGTGTAATTTGAGCTGCTCCAAAAGTAGGACATGATTACCGAAGTGAAAATTAATCTTGACAGGGCAGGATGTGCAGAATCACGAGTGAAGAAAATGAAATTGATAATATTACAGGCACAGAAATAGAGTTTGAAATCGAGAGCAAGCTACAGCATGAGGGAAGTCTAGATAAAGTACGAAGTTGAGGTCCGCAGCTGAGCTCATTCAAAGTACAAAAGTAAAGAATCTCTACTTGACAAATGAAAACGTCTTGTTGCGGATGAAACGACCACTTGTAGAAGTGATACAAAGAATAATATGACAATCACAGTTATTTGAAAATTCCGAAGAAAAAACTAAATGTAAGACTTATTGTAGTGTTGCTGCACTTTGGTATCAGAAACTGCGAAACAAACTGCCGAATTTAGAAAAGGCTCCATAAAGAAGAACTACGCAGTAGAATAGTGTGCTTTTACATTTCAGGTAACTGAAGGAAGAGGAAAAAGCGCACAAGGCTATCTTGTGTTTATTGATGGTGTTACAGATGCAGAAAGTGAAGGAAGTCAATGACATTTAGTGCGTTAAGTACTCAAATTGGTGAAAATTCTAATCAGTTCACTAAGTGTTTCTACTCTTGATTGCAACCTTAAGTACTAACATTATCATAATGTTGTAAGTATCGCCATAATTCAGTATTGGATTTAAGGGAAGAATTTGGAAGATTTATAACTGAACCTGCTCTAGAGCTCTTGTCTGCATGCTTGAACGTCCTCGTTCGAATATAAACCGCCGAGTTCATGGTGTTGATCAGCATAGAAGTTAGACAGTTATAGACTTTACAAATGAGGTCAATGGAGTATGATGGTAGGAGCTGTAAAATAGGCTCAATTATTATAGCCAATACCCCATATGTGATATAGCATCCCATACTAAAATATACAAATATTTAGTACAAGATGACAATAATTATTTAAGCATTTTAAGCTCTAGCAACTCCCTTGGAACTGCTAGTTTCGACGCCTTTTACCAATGTATACTGAACAGAACCTAAACAACATGCCGTCATCCCACCCCTTCCATATGACAAATGGTTAGATTTGCTTCAGCTGTAGCTTTGTCGCAGTTTCTTTTCATTTTATCGCCGTAGTTTCTTTTAGCCCTGAATTTTTATTCTAGAACAATTATCTTCACTTCAGTAAATATATGCTTGAACTTTGTAAATCAATATTGTAACGTACTTTAAGCAGTAATAAAGCTGCAATGTTTTTATTGTTAGTTCCACATGAGTGTCATTTAAACAGAATAAAAAAACTGCGAGACTAATTCGAATTTCTATTGGTCGATCGAAAATGAACAAAACTTCCTTGATATTATCAAGTAGTGGCTGGCTTCCAAGGTCAAACTCCATACACCTGGGCCTCGAATAATGCATAACAAGCGGCTCAGGTGCAGGCAATAGAGCACATTGTAATGCAACACACAAAGTACTGATGCCATTTCATTACGTACTGGCGGGAAAAATTCAGCGAGGTCATAACGAACACAGCAAATCGATGACCTCAGCAGCACTTGTTCTATATGAAAATACATGGCATAGAAAAGAGGAATATGCATGGTAACAATGTTGATGGTAATGATAAAACCTGAAATCAATGCCGGTGGTAAAAAGTATTCATCCCGTTAAATGGGATCGCGTCCTATAGGGGACACATGCGATGGAAATAATAAATAAACCTTGGACCGATTGAACACTGATATATAGTTTGTCAGCACGTGTTGAACTCCGCTTCAACCTGATGAAATGAGACCAGCCGCAACGAAATACATAAGCAGTGCTTCGTTCATTTTCATAAACAACTAGAGCACTCTCAGAGCGTATACCTCCGCCAAGCGAGGCAACGGTAGCAAAAAATTCAAATTGGCTCTGAAACCATAATTTTCTTTGTATAAGCTCCAAAATCCAATCATATGTGCCTATTAATAGTAATAACAGCTTGTGCAATTTTCTTGAAGCTCCGTTCATAACTTTTGGAGTTATACTGCTAACAAATTTTAAGACAAACATGAGTCAAACCTACAAACGAACAAACCGATCTGCACCAAAATTTAATCTTTCATGTCTTTTAACATTTCATAACATTCATAAAGTTCATAAAGATCCATTCATTATTTTTGAGTTATTGTGCTAACAAGCATAAAGTTGAAACCAGTGACAAACGAACAAACTAACGGATCATTATCAAAATTTAATCATTTGCTCTTTGTTATATACCAAACAACTCATGTTAATTTCATAAAAATCCATCTATTACTTTTTGAGTTATTGCATTGAGAAGAATGAGGCAGATAAACCAACAAACAAACGGATGGACATATCTTCACCAAAAGTTATTCATCTGTTTCTCCTAACATACCTAACAATCCCTGTAAATTTCGTCTAAATCGGTTCAGAACTTTTTGAGTTATTTCTTGACAGACGGACAAACACGATGAAAACATAACCTCCTTGGCGGAATTAATATTATTATTGGCACACGCCGTGATTAAATGGTGGTAATAACTAATTACTTCAAGGAAGCCACCGTTTTTTCATTCCTATCGCTACTTTAAAGGACTTCTCAAGCGCAACAAATGAGTATTTTGACTGCACACTTAAACATTCGCAATCACGGGGCATCCTACTTATCAAAGTTTTTGTCGTAAAATTGTGAACAATGGTGTACTTTACATAAAGCTCAGAAGCAATCAATACAAATAATGAACAGCGTTGAGCTTTTGTGTATTTAAATATTATAAATATATGTACATAATGAGGTGTGTTGTAGATGCGGATGAGAGGGAAGGGATGGAGTGCACCTGAATATCAAATAGGTGACAGACCTTGGGAAAAGCTAGTCCGGAAACCCCGATTGCAGCTGCAATTTTGTATTCTATATTCCAACCAGTGACTTAATTAAGACTAGCTGGACCCGTGAAAATATTCACGGTTTTCTAACTTTATTTTGAGTGTTTGGAAAATTTCCTTTTACCGATATGCTTGTTGTTGGATTTTAATGTAATTAGTTGCACATCTAATTTTATCGTGTTTATTATTGCAAATCGGTAGTTGCCCTCCGGGGGGTAGTTAACTTCCCAGGGGTTGTTGTCCTCATAGGGGTCATTGTTTTCCCAGAGGATAGTTGTCCTTCCAATTTAAGGGGTAGTTTACCTCCTATTAGGACAGTTGTCCTCCTATTTAGGTAGCTATCCTCTATGGGACCCGTTGATATTCTACGGTTGGTAAATATTTCCACTTACCATAGTTTAACCTGAGGTAGTGCCTCTAACTTAATCCAACCCGTCTGAGCTGACGTCCGTCACTTACTCCTGTCTTTCCTTACGCAGTCCGTCTACCTTACATCGCGCCTAACCTTTCGTAGTATATTTGTTTGACCTCTAAAATTAATCACGAAGCAATGACTGTCAGACTCCACTGGAACGGCAAGAGAGGCTGGAAGAACAAGAACTGGATTCATTTTCAATAACGATTAGTACCATATTTCAAATTTAGCCTTCTTCTGCAATTGCCTACTGAATTCCATCAGGAGGGAACAGAATCGCCAAAATATCCAATGTGGCAAGACATGCATTCAGATAATAAAGGGATAACGATTTCACTTAAGCTTTCTGCTGCCACTTCGTCATCGATCTCCATAGAAAATAAACTTAATTACGAAATCTGCATCATGGCGGAATTCTCACGGCAACGCAAACAATGATACAGATTCTGTTAGAAAGACCTTTCCCTGTTGCCCCTGTTGCATCCGATTGATAATCCCCGCCGTATCATAGATACCTACGTTCGCTTCATAATGCTGCCTGATTCACATTATTTTGAAGATTTTACCGACTTTCTTCTAGTTCTGTGACCGATGACAGCTGCTGAGCTTTAAAGCTATTCGCTCCAATTTTCTTCTATCTATTATTGAAGAACGTAACACACGAAGGAACGAAAGAAGGAACGAAGAAACAACGCTATTAATATTATAGATTGAAATATCATATTTTATGATACAACACCTTCGTAAGTGTAAAGAAGTATACTGTGCAGGTGAGTGGCAGCGTTTCATACGTGGAAGTTACGACATAATGCGACGTCAATAACCATCCTCGAGTATTAAGGAATGAATTGCCAACATTGACCTGCACCAAAGAGGTTATATTTTTCTAGTTTATCTGCCTGTATTTTTGTATATCACGAATATAACTTGAAAAGTTATACACGGATTTTTATGAAATGTACAATTGTACATTGAATGTTAGGAGGAATAGATATTAATTGTTAGTGAAGATCCGTCCAATCCTTCGTTTGTTTGTGTTCCGGCCTCTTTTTTCTTAGTGTCATTACTCAGAAAAGTATGGACGGAATTTTGTGCAATTTACCTGAGTTGTTAGGTGTATCACGAATAGTACATGACAAAATTTTGCGGTCTGCTCGTCCGCTTCTTTGTTTGTCTCTATTTTTGATTTATTTTTGTTGTCAACGTAACTCATTAAGTTATAAACCGATCTTCATGAAGTTTTCAATATTGTTAAAAATGATGAAAGACACAAAAGATTAAATTTTGGCGACGATCGGTTCGTTTCTATGTGCATTTTAGTAATGTTTGTCAACAGCATAGCTTAAAAAGTAATGAACGGATCTTTGTGAAATTTGTAAGAATTCTGAGAAATACTAAAACCCACAAATGACCAGATTTTGGTGTTGATCGGTTTATCCGTTTGTGTGTTAGACTAATGTTTGTCAAAATATTTGTCAGAACATAACCCATAAAGTTACAGATGAATTTCAAGAATAATAAAGAAGTTGTTTTTACTGTCAAACGGCACAAATGACAAAAAATGTTGGTGCCGATAAAAATGAAATCATTGTTCTACAATCAACTTGAATTTTTTGTTAACTTTGCCTTTGACACCCTCAGAGTGCTCAAGTTATGAATGGATCTTCACGAAATTTACAGAGATTATTGATAACATTGAGAAGAGCAATTAACCTAATTTTTGTGGTGATTTATCAGTCCGTTTGTTTGTTTGTTAGTCTCTATGTTTGTCTTCATTTTGTCAGAGCACAACTCAAAAGTTATTGAGATAGCGTCATGAAATTTGCAGATTGTATTTGCATTGTATTTACTTCCTCGCTAGACTTTATTCCGCAAATGTATGTTTTTATGTTATCTTAATTTCAACGTTTTAAAGCTGGCACAAAAGGAGGGTGAAAAACAAAACCAGCCAAGCGGGGAGACTGAGACCTGCGGAGTATACAGATGTCTGGGAGGTGTAGGCATGTTGGCAGGTCAGTGTTGTGCTTGACTATGCGCTTGTCTTAGTGGTTATCAGAAAATGCCTCGAAAAGTTACGAAAAGATCTGGATGAAAATTACTGGAACTGTTATTACGTAATATCAAGAGCCAGATGTGACCAAATTTTGGTGATGATAAAAACAAAATCCTGGTTCCAGGACAAATATGAATTTTACGATAACATTGCCTTGCTTGGTGTAAGCACTAATGTTTTTTCGTTTCGGTACTAAATAGAGATTTCGTAATCTCGGGTATTCCCAGGATCTCTGAAAATTTTGGAAGTTTTTTTTTTTTTACTTTACGAAGGAACGTATATGAGGCGTCCAGAGTCAGAGGGGCGAACCGACCACTTTTATCGGTTTGGAGTTAGCTGCGGATTTCGTAGAAGCAGAGAGGCGAACCTCCTCCCGCCCGACCAGCCAATCAGCGCGCGGCATTGTATTTACCTCCTCGCTAGACTAATAAGGCGTTTACATACAAAAATACAATAGAATTAAAGTTGCAAAATTTCGACCGTGTTTTCCTCCCACTTTTTGTTTTGGTCGGTTCGCCCCTCTGACTCTGGACGCCTCATATGTCTACAGACCCAGGTG